>DWDX01000990.1:0-21263 GCA_018245675.1 Agara michaeli | reverse complement strand
GACGACGGCGCGAGTTAAATAATGTAGTCGAAACGTAAAAGGGTCAGACGTACATATGAGCGTAAACATAATAATATGTACGCGTCTCTAACGACGTCGCAGGCCCTCCTGTGACCGATCGGAACACAAAAATGTTTTTAATAAGAAAAAGTAAAAAAACCTGCGATTCGGGTGATTCGACTCTAGCTTAGTCGGAATTAATAAATAAACATTGGTAAAGTATTAGTTACCGATGAACGGCATCTTCCTGATCTCGGGTTTCTTATAGTCACTGCGCGGCGAGGCCCGCGGCCGCGAGCCCTCCCTGTTGGAGCTCTCGCGCCGTTCGTCGCGCCGCTGGCTGTCCCGCCGCTCGTCCCGTCGCTCGTCCCGTCGCTCGTCTCGTCGCTCGTCCCGTCGCTCGTCCCGCCGCTCGTCCCGCCGCTCGTCCCGACGCTCGTCCCGACGCTCGTCCCGCCGCTCGTCGCGACGACGCATTTCGTCGCGTCGATCGAGCTGCTCGCGGCGCTCGTGGCGATCCATATCTCTGATACAAAATTAAATAGTCACATACGTAACTGTAGTAGGTAATAATAGTAAGTACATAAAGCGAGCCAGTGTCAGCGACCAATGACGGGCGCGTCGCTAGCCCCGAACACTACGTTGAGCCGCGCCGTGTGCGAGTCTGCTACCGTACGTAAATAGCAGTAACCACATTACCTGTTCCTACGAAGGTCCGCTCCGGAATTCTCCATCGACCTTCTCTTTTCATCTTTCTTTTCGAACTTTATCCTAATGGATCACAGATTAATTTTTATTCATTAATATAATGTTTCTCGTGTTCGTTTATGTCTCCCCGAACCAGAGATGGATATGAAAACGAATGATTAATCCGAACCCATCGGTTCATGTGTTGCAGTGCAATCAAATATTATTTGTCATCAAAGTGTAGTATTTGATGTTCGCAATGAATATAGGACAAGCGTTCTGACACCAGCGAGTTATGTAATGACGACTTCTTGTACTTCTGGACCGTCGTGAAGGCTGAACTGACACTCCCTATGGAGTAGGATAATTGTAGACCTTATTCATTATAATACTGTAGCCGAGTATAAAAATTATTTTTCATTCTATTCTACATACATATATGTATATTGCATTGACTCGGCGGGCACGAAATGTTACTGCCAAAATGTGTCAAGTGCCGCGACGTACACCTCGCTTACACGTGTGCGTGTTACGCGTACATATTTATGGTAATGTACATGCATGCATGTGTTTGTCTCTTTTTAGTGTCGTATCATGGAGATACAGATCGCAAGTGTGCTAGTGAAATGCTCTAGTGTAGTTTACACTTTAAGGAGTCGATGGCTTGAATGGCAGTGGTAAGCGGTATGGGACCGTTGAGTTTTAAAAACAAACCTATGCTTGAAAGTGTCTAGGAGCTTCCTGTCGTGTTCCGTCAGCCTGTTCATGTCGATTGAAGACATCCACTCCGTCAGAGTTTTGTCATCCGGCTCCAGTTTAACTCTGTCCTTTTTGGCTGGAAATATAAATATCAACCTCTACTAAACCCGATTTCACAGAAATTATTTGAAATCAGTTAATAACTAACCTATTATAGTTACAACTTTAGTTGTAGTGATGTGTCGTTAGTTTAGTTGTGCCGGATGTTCCCGGGTACCGTCCCTTTATCTTTACATCGATGGACACAGCTCTGCTGTCATATTATTATTAGTTCAGATCAAATAAAGACATCTCATGTAAATCTAACTGATACAATTTAGACGTGTAAAACGATGTGAGACAAAACATGAAACTCCATGTAACATTCCACTAATACAGTAAAAGTGAAAGTTTCTTTGTTTATATGTTTGTCTGTCAATAACGCAGTGAGATGATGCCCCATATTAAAGCAATCGACAATTTTCATTAAAAGAATTCAATGAAACAGTGTTTCACACAATTCAACATGCCACAAATAGAACAGGAAACAAAACATGACGCCCCTTACATTTCTTCTTCTTCACCGGCTCGCTGTCGCTGGTGTTGCTGGTGGAGGAGCTGCTGCTGGAGCTGTGTTTTCTCTTGCTCTTCTTCTTCTTCTCCTTCTTCTTTTTTTTATCCATTTCGGCGGGAGCGGGGCTGTTCTTCGTCTTGGTGTGGAAGCCGTCCTCGCTGAACGTGATGGTGTGCGCCGTGTACTGGTTCTTCTCCTCGATCTTCAGCTTGTTGCTGGCCCGCGCCTTCTCGAACGCCTTCTGCCTGTCCGACATCCAGTCGGTCTCCCAGTGCGGGTTCTGTTCTACGAAGTTCTGAACGGAAAGCGGGACGCGGCTTTTGTTTCTTATCCACTTATTTTATTTGTGTTTTTTTAAATAACTTTTCATTTCTATGATAATAATTCAAAACAATAGCTGATATTAGAAACTAACAGTTCGGGTGACCAGTATTAACTGGTCCACTGTACTGGATTCTGTACAATAGCCTAATACAAAAACACTTTATAGGGAATGATCATATTAAATATTTATCTACCTAACATTTTAAATAGTCAAACGTATTACGTGTCAGTAACATTTAATAATATGCTATTTAAAAAAAACCCTAATAGGATGACTTAGCTACCCTTACCGTATAGTTCTTGGAATGCACGATCGACTTGAGATGAGCGGACGCGCAGTGCAGGTCGCCGATGAACTGGTCGCACAGCTTGCAGTACCACGCCGTGGACGGCACGAAGAATTGTAAACCTTACGGCGGTACAAATGTACTTTAATGTGCCTTAACTAATAACACGAGACATTTTCGATGGCTTTATTAACCCACTGGAATTATTCTGGTCTACTATTTGATCGAACGGACACGGTTAATAAAGTTTTCGTAGGTAGTTTGTAATTTGTAGTCATTGTATCTTTCGTATAGGAAACGATACCTCTGATGGGAGTCCTCTTGGTGGGCGCGGAAGGAAAGCCGGGGAACCCTTCGTTGACCCCGGTCACCGTGTGCCACGGCGCCTCCATGTGAGCCGCCGCCATCCTGCGCACGACACTTGGCTGTTAACACTGCATAACAATTATCCTACGTCACTACGCTCCATATTCTGTGCGGAAACGAAATAACGAATAGACAAGGGTGTTTCTTTTGAGCGTTACTCACAAACATCCATACAAACAAACTTTACTGTTTATGATATAAATGTATCTTTAGAGGATATGCAAAGGCAGGCGGGCCACCCGACGGTGAGCGGTCGCTTCCAATGCACAGTTGGTTTTGTATGAAAGCTCTTCAAGTGCAACGTTTAGATTTCGTCGCAACGGTGAATGGACGCTTACTTGTGATGAGCGGACGAGTGCAGGTGGTTCAGGTAATCCTTGGCGGTGGGCGGGAAGTCGTTGCACACGCGGCACCAGTGCATCTCCGGGTCGTAATACACATAGTTGAACTTCTTGCTGCAAGACGGCGACCTGAAACATACCCTAGCGCTGATGAACGTAAACTCTACAAAAAAAAAAATACAACGACAATTAAAGTAACTTCACTTCTCACTTGCGCTAAGAGCACATGCTATCGATCGCGTGAGAACGCACGAAAAGTTCGTAATCCAGGAATAAGAAGCAAAATTACTATTCCAAATAAGCATGTTGTTCAAGGATTTTTCCCAGTGTCACGACACACATGACGAGGCTAGTTACAATTAATATACTTTCACTATGTGTCGTAACCCTTAGTGATCGCGGCAAAATCCCGATAGATTCGACTCATGATATAAGGCAAATCTATTTGTCACCGAGAATGATTTATAAATGAGCTGATGTTTAGCGAGAGCGAGTAACCCAGTGTCGCGTGGTGGTGTGGTCGTGTGGTGGCTTCAGGCGGTCTTTAGTCGCGGAGACACGTGCACAAAAGTAATACAAACATTCAAAATAGCGAAGTGTCATAAGCGATTATTTGTAAGATGAATACGGGAACGATTAAATGAAAATATTCAAGCTTAATAAAAGCGTATATTTCGGCCACACATATTAGTTATCTCACAAAACAAAAGAGCTCGATATTTTTCATATGTTGTTTAATTTCATAAATATTCAACGGTACATTACAGTTAAACTAAAATAATACATGTTTTAAAATAACATACACCTTATGACTCATTATATACATTTTAATTATCTATAATTTGACAAATGTGAATCAAACGATCCATTTTTATAAGCGTAGATATCATTAATGCGATTTACCTAAACGTATAAGCAAGTACAAGAGAAAGCGTACAATCAATATCGATAATCGTGATCATTTCAGTAGTACTCTTCGTGTATGAAGACGCTCTTGTTGAGGTTCGTCTCGCGACGTCTCCGGCGACGGCGCGCGCTACACGGTGCTCTAATTCCAGTGAAGCCAAAGCTTTTTTGAAAGTGTTTCGCGAAAGCTGCATTAATCCTGCCTCGGAGAAAATTATAGAAATACTTCACAACATAAACACAAATACGTAGAGTATTTACAGTACTCTCCGCGCCGAATTAAAAGAATCATTTCAAAACCTGTACAGTGTATACATTATTACAAGATAAAGGAAGCCTTACATAGAGACGAATGGATGCTTATTAATATTGACGACTTCAAAAGTCAAAGGACACAAGCTACCGGAGATAGTCACGGAACGCACCTGGACTTCCTCTTGGAGCTGCGCTCGTTGGATTCGTCGGAATCGTGGTGCTCCTGAGCCTCCTCGCCGATGATTCTGTTCAACATCTCCACCACGTTGTTGATGGTCTTCAGCTTATTCTGGATCTCCAACTATACAGAGGCAAGGCAGAAATGATGCGAGGACCCAAATAGTCAGTCGCGGAAGTGAAGCGCTAGACGCAACGGACGGCGAACGCCACGTCGTCCACGTTCAAACCGAACGTTTCGATCGAGCTACGCTAGAGTAATTCAAGTGGTAAGTTAATTCAAGGTAAAGTGATCATTATATACGGTATACAGTCCGAGGCCATATGGAATCCCAAACCTGCAACTTCGTGTTCTCCTTGAGGAACCTCTTGGTGTCGGGGCTGGGCGAGCGTTTGGCGTCGCCGCGCAGTTCGCTGCGTTGGTCCTTCAACGTGTCGAGTTCCTTCTTGAGTATCGCCGCCTTCTTTATGTGATCCTCGCGTTGCTTCGACAATGCGGCCTTCTGATGGCGCACTTCTAACTCTAGAGCTGCCGGAAGGAATACACGCGAATGAGGAATCTTTACGACAACGATAATAGTAGCGTGATGGCAACGTCTCGTGTATGGTATTTGTAAAAAAAAAAACACAAAAAAAATAATCGAAAAGCAAACTCAAGCCGTACTTAAACGCCGTATAACGCATTAAATTCCACTCAATGTCACATAGCAAGTCAACGTGTTCCGAGGACGACAGCAAATACTAAACGTTCCTTAAACGTGAGCGTATATTGATACATATCAAATTTAAAATCCCTCCGTTTCGCGTGACGTCACACTGTTGTCGCACCGTTCGCATTAACACAATACAAATTTAAGTACATCTGTAAAAAATATGACTCCAATTTTCACCGAGGCGAAACCTGAAATAAGATGATTCCAATAACTAAATCTACAAGCTAAAAATTGCCTCACACGGTATAAGTAGGTGCATAGATTGAAGTAGATATCCATTTCCAGCCTTGCATCAAATCATGCTTTTAATAATTCCATCACAAATTGCATTTACCTCTCACCATTACAAGAATATTACTTGTACTATAAAATATGGTACAGATATATTTACATGGAACACCATGTAAAGATCACACTGTAACCTCACACACAAATGAGATAAGAGTTTACAAGGGAGCTCTTTGTGTGTATGTGCTGTAACCCCATGAACCAGTCTTCTTCTTGTGGATTTGTTGTTCAAATAAATCTGTTACTTCTTCGTTGGCAGCAAAACAGTATCACTATCCCTAGAAACTGTTATCACATGACCTACCAGTGTGCAGAATTTGTCGAAATATTAAGCGGCCAAGAATAAGAATGTTAGAAGAATATATGGTACAAATGAGTTAACCAAACTAATTATATTAATACAATATTATATTGTTATAATATATTTATACTTTTTGATTTATCTGCATGTGTCGTGAAGAAATACAGACAACATTATTCACAAGACAATTAGATGATTGAATTATTATATATCTGAAGTACAAATATAATGAGGAATATAGCCAGTTAATAAACTACACTAAATAGACAATCAAAATTGTGCGTTTGTGCATGCATTAGGCACATTGCTAAGCAAGTATACAAAAATATAATTCTATAACACAAAATACATGCAACATACAAGACTAGCAAAGCAGTACTTTTTGCTCAATAAATTACAACAGGCATGTGGAAATATGCATATTCAAGTAATAAGCCCATTAAACTACTTATTTCTATGAGTATATATGAGAACAGTAAAAAGAGCAGTAGTATGTCTGATGCTTTAAATCTTATCTAATCATAGCCTAAAAATTGGTAATTGTAGGCGACGATAAAAAATTCAATGTGTATTGAAAAAGTAGTCAATAAAATCAGCCAAAGAATGAAGGTTATGTAAGCATTGCATCCTTACCCTCTTTCTTGACTGGATCCTCAACATTGGTCACAAACACACTAGTGGATACCGGAGGCGGCGGCAGCGACATCTGATTCCACGCCGCCATATCCGGTGGAGGGGCCGCTTGAGGCACTCCCCCGACGGACGGAAAGTCGTCATAGATACCGGACGTGTACGTGGACTGATAGTTGGACCCATAACTGGCCACCTACAATGTAAAAAAAATCCTGAAGTAAGAATATAATCAAAATTATTTCTAAGCAAGGAAGTTAAATCTTTAGCTATCTCCGGCTACGGTTATGACTTACCCGACAAACAGTGTATACGACCTTAATGATAACCTAAGACCATCCAGGGTACACCGATTGGAAATAAATAGAACACTGTCAGATAGAGTTATATATCACCTTTTAAGTAATAAGTTTTTTATAATTGAAATAGGTTGTTTAAACAATTTGCCTTACCACCTCAATAACTTCATTAAAAAGCCACTCGACCAACAATCAGCAGTCATTAAGAAATCTATCATCACTGAAAGAACTTGAAGAAATTTCAGCACGGTTCTTGATATAAACACATTGGTTATATACTATTTACTTAGAGCTATTTGCACATACACTTTAAAATAAATGTAAATTCATCATAAAACATTTTATTTACCCAAGTGCCATGTTCAATTCTGAATGTTTGGTAATGTCTATACATGAATGAATGTGATTTACAGAAGAGCTGTTTTCATATCTTTCTTGAAGAGTCTACATCATAGCGCTGGAGAAAAACCTCGATTTAAATTTGCTCCACATTTTACACACAAGTGGTAAAACCAGTTGTACAAACTGTACTGTGGAGAACCATCACATCTATGTTCTTAGGGTTTATTTATTTATTTACTTAGACCAATATGTTAGTGGCGTTCATGGAAGTTCACTACAAACACCAGTGAGATATCAGCCTTATTCTTTATGTATCACATAGGAGTGGAACAAAGATGGACTAAATGGTAAGAAGTACATTTAGCTTGGATCATTGCCCAGTATAGAAACAGTCGATTGATCAGGGTGATAAAAATGACGGTTGCTGAAGTACAACACAAGATTGATAAATCATTACGTTGAAATTATGTTTCTTATAGACAGATGAAAGAAAAGATTACCAATCATAAAAAAAGACTATTTAGCAAAGCCAAAGTGTGGGGGCAAAACAAGTAATTAACATTTAGAACATTGAGACATTTAACGACTTTTAACTAATCGTTAAATATTTTAAAGAGCCTCACTTTAAAGCAACATGCAACCTCATTCTAATCAGTTTGTCTCATAATAAATGTACATAAAGCATGAACATAAACATACCTCACTTGTAATACAAACTGCCACAGTTATAAGTAACATGTGTTAACATCACATTTTGCTACTACCACTGAACAAATAATCAGTAGTAGAAAGTTTTAATACCATCTAAAATATACCCAACCCCAATTTGTAGTACGACAAGCCAATCATACGAAGATAAAAATGAAGTATTGGTGTTGAGCGGTTTTAAAAAACAGAGCTCCAACAATTCGAGAATATCATAGTATAATACACAAATCATACATCAGGTTGAAAATCAGGGGGCGGCGCGGCGAAACCAGACTCCTGGAACTGATTGTCCCAAAGCTCGCTTGGTTCCGGCAACTTTGAAATCTCTCTCAAAATATTCTCGTCCAAATCCTTTTCATTCTTCATTCGTGGGGAACGACTTCTCCGTTTCTCCATATCCCTAGGAGGACTCCTGCTTCTCTTTATTTGCATCGACCGGTTTTTCTCATAACGATATTCCCCCCTATCAGATCTATTCCAGTCACGGTCACGATTATAATAATTTGTTCTTGGATCGCGAGACATTTTACATTACACTGTACTATATAATACACACGATTTAGATTTTAACTATAATTCTAAATATCACTTAATTTTATATTACGCATTAAACGATTGACAACAAATTCTACAAAGTACAAGCGGACGCCATTTTGACATTACAGTGACATAAGAATGACATTATCGTTGCAATGGCGGTGGATAAGTCTATGACTGCCAAAAAACATGCTAGTGTATTGTCAAAAATAAATAAACACACGGCATGTTATTTTTAAAAAGTAGTTACGAAATATTTAGTGCTTAACAGAGAAACCAAAACAATGGCTTTTATTATATTTTTGTAGGGTTGTGTCTTCGTGCATTAATTATGAAATCGATCTTTTACGAATTTTTTTACGGTGATCACTTACCATGGAGAATTAGGTTTTATGTTACTTTTATGGTAAAATATAAGTAATTGAAATTAATTTTGATTTAAATTATTTTATTGTAAATATATTACATGAATTACATTTCTATGAAGTGTTTTACGCAATAGTAATTACATCGTTTTACGTATACCTTACAGACCTCAAAATAACACAGCTTTCAATATTTTTTAAATTTTTATTTATCACTTATTAACTGAACTAAAAAGGCAGATTTCGATAAATATAGGGGAATCACTATTTATTTTTGGAGTTTAGATATAAGTAACTTTTTTCGGTCTAAAAAATTCATTTCTGCGAGGAAAAAAGGAAACAAGAAACCCTATAATTTCAACATTTGCAATCGTGTTTGACAATTTCATACTTGACTCGGTATACACAGAATAATTACTCTTTGCAACGAGCAAATACATAAACTACCGATGTTGATTAATTTCATTTGCTAAATAAAGTAGGTTCCAAGCCGTGGAAATTTTGTGTGATGACGTGTGAGGCATTTAATTAGCGCAGCCTTCTTTAAACATAATTAAATATTAGCGAGCCCAAACCTGTCCATAATTACAAATACTTATATTGTCGTGACTATGTATGTTTTTAGGTTTTTATTACTAACGTTAACTGTTTTACATGATATTGATGGTTATTCTAAAACCATCGCCATACCGTCTTGCTTTGGCAGTATGTGAAAGATGTCACAAGTAACAGACAGATCGATGTGCATACCTAAATGACAAAAAATCAATACTTATTACCTAAATTTCAAGCTTAAGGCCCTGCCACTTTAATTGACTGTCGCGTTTTTTGATATTCTTACGTAGCCTTAAACACTAAAAACAAATCTAAACTCTTATTATGGGTTTAGTGCCTACAATGTAAAGTACAACATAATTCAGTACCTAATTAATAATTTTATTTATAATACCTTTAATGATGTATTAAATACGGATATGAAACATTTGTAAAGGCAAAAACATTATTAATTTAAATACTTCGATTTTATCCAAAATTATTAGCAGGTATGAAACGAATAAAAATAGCGGACAAGCCAAAAAGTTAGCGTTTAATTTGACAATATTTATCTAACCTACCTACGTTAATACTTCGCAATAATAATAATTTACATTACTATAGGTACACACTGCATACTATTACAAAATGTTTGAGGGTATATTTCTAAAAATCATTGCGACCCATCGCAATATCTGCCGGCCGAATAAGTTACGGATATTATTTTTGTCACCGGTCAGTGAAATAGGTAGCGAAACGGAAAATCGGCGAGCGTGCTGAAACTACAGCCGCGATTTCGGAATCCAATTTCCATTTCGCCTTCGGCTTACCTTCAACTTAGCGTACATTGCTGGTTAGGAAGTGCCTAGAGGTTAGGTCGTTGCACTTGATGGCGGGGTAGCAAAACCACCGCGGCGGTCAACGGGCATCCATTGCCGCGCAGCCACAGAGAACGCATGCGCGGTGACTCGGTTCCAACGGCGCGTAATATACCATCGGTTTAAAACTTAATGAAACAACTCTTCTTTATCAATACAATTATTTTCCTTATAAGACAGTTGCTTTCAAACAATTTTATCTTTTTTGTTTGACATTCAGTGATCGTGATTTATTTTTATATTCCTTAAAAAAAACTGAAATATGAAATATAAGGTAAGTCCTTCTTGAGTTTTTTTCGGCTTTCATGCAGATCCCATTTTTACTTACTTTAAAAAATGCGCAGTATAACATTAGGTTATTATTAGTTTAAAATTTATTACTCGACTGTAATTCTGAAAAAATATTTTTTTCTTTCAGCAATATTTTCCAAAACGCATTTTTTAAATCGTAATGCATATGTAACGCTTAAAATGACAAAATATGATTGTATCATTAATAAATCATCAATTTCTATTGGCAATGAATAATTCGATCCACAAATATAAAACGTCATGGTTTTTATAAGAAAAACGGAAAACCTTTAGTTACGTCTTGGAGTACGTAAAATAATCAATCATACAATGAGCATCAGTGAACTATGTCGATTTTTTGCAAGGTTTTTATTTTTTCAGCCTTGCAGTCGTTAGTGTCCTCTGCCAATAATAAAAAAAATCTTTCAACTTCCCGTTACCAAATGAAGTACAAATTCCATGCCTATGCCTACCGACATTTTATTTGTATTATCTGTTTAGTGTGTAATTAATTTTTTTACTAATTAGCTTATCACAACTGTACAATTGATTCGGCTTTTTTTCATGTCAAACAAATAAATTTTAATTCAACAAATAAATTTTAAATGTCATGAAGAAAAAATTTTACTTGTATAAAATAATTATATTGGTTTTCATATTTTAGCTTCATTACGTTTTGGATGCGTAGGAACTTGACCAAAATGACTGAATGTATTTTAGAATAACATAGCTTCATCGTATTACCTATTACTTAGATATAACTATAATGCGAACGACAAAGTACTAAGGACAAATGTCATATTCGTATACTCGTAAGCTTGTTTTTTATTGCAAAGGTTAAATCACTGAAAGTTGTTAACCGCGTGGGAGATTCTAACAACTTGATGTCGTAGCAATTACTTTATATTATTAATGTGAACTTTAAATTATTAACGTTAAATAATAATTATATCTTGGGACAGAATCGCATTAGTTAAATCTAGTACCCCTAATGATGTGTGCAACTTGGAGACCACCGGTCACCACCTCAAACACATAGTCTGTTCAATATCTCTGCCATATATTATAATAATGCAACAAAAAAGTTTATGTAAGCGTTCGAAGCACTGCTAATTTATTTACGGCTCCAAGATGTCTATTAAGCTTTGGAATAAGAAGCGAATTTGGTAATATCATTGTAATGGATGAAGGCATCTCTCCTTCCGTTAATAATGTCTAAGCAGTAAAACTAGAGCTTTGAATTTGATTAATAGTGAGATGAATATTTGTGTAACAACGATTGTTTTCGGTTATTAGTAAATTGTTATGAATTGAAAACTAAAACTCAAAACTATTATGGGTATATGAGCCCAGAAAAATGCATTGCACGTGGTATGAAAGTTATTTTTTTTTGTAATTATACTGAATATAAATATATCGTATGTGACTTTTTTGGACATGTAGTTTTTTATTTATTTAACGAGCTGCTCTTAGTCAGCTACTCAGTGTGCTATTGCCATTTTGATGAACATGTATTTTTGCATTTTTCATCAATTTCGTTCGGCCGGTTGACAGCAAACAAAGGACGATACGAATATGTGAGGAAAATTTCAAATGCAGTCGCATCATAAAGAGTAGTCTTATTACTTATTACATAGATTTATGATTTTGATAGTACGCAAGTTGTTTTGGTACTGATATAATAGTATACGGAATTTGATGTAGATTATGATGGTGTGGTTGTTACTGTTGTATGAATTATATCATTATTTAAATTTTATGTACAATTCTCTACATTCCTGAGTATTTGAATGCCGACAATATAAAGATGCTGCATTAATGTTGTCATTATATGTATGTTGGGTATTATAATTGTCCAGTGGTTAAAGTGGCTTTTTGGTCTGGTGAGTGAGCGAGTCTGCTAGGGTCGTGGGTTCAATTGTCACATAAGAAAAAAATGTATTTGTGTGATGATAATAAGACCGCCTACCAGGAAAAGGGCCTTTCGTGTGGAATTCACAATCATCAAAATCGGTCGAACCGTTTCGGAGATTAGCCGAAACAAACAGGCAGACAGACAGAGAAAAATCTGAAAAATTGTTTTTTTGTTGTAAGTAGATACCGTATACTTTCAAATGCATCTAATAAAAATATATCTTTGACATCACAAACAAACACTTCAATTTTATTATATTAAGATAGATTGAAAAAATGGGTAGTGCTTGTTAAAAAAAATATATAATTAGCTCACCGAGTGACAAAAAATTAAAACAATTCTAGCTCATTGACAAATGTCTCACGGTCATCGAGACAATGCACGAAAACATTTGCACTTATTTTGATATTGAAGCCGATGTCCGCTATTGTTAGTTGGGCGATCGTTCAGTTTAACAACGCAATAATTAATTCCCAATCTTCACGCGACAGACGGGAGACGCGTACTGACGCATGCGATCAGATACTAATTGTTTCATTCGCCATAATCATAGGGACAATTTCACACATGACTATCTCATTCCAAATTAGGCAATTAAATACTCGTGTTATTGGAACCGGATTGCGAACATACAAATGTGGTCATCATACAAATGTTCGTACTAGATAGGAAGCGAACCCACGACTTCCACTTTAGCTTAGCGATACTCTCTGTCATATGTACCTACTATGTACTACACATTGTATTATAACTAGATTTGTTATACGTATCAAATGTAGCCCAGTAAGACGAACACTAAATGAGTATAGACTATATCTGCCTACGCGCATTCGGTATATAGTAGTCGGAACGCCTTAACACTATTGTGAACTAACCTCCTTTTACGGTTCGCACCGTTAGCTCACAAATAGCAATGATGAGCTATTAGCTACGACAAGATGAGGACGGCTGTTGACCCGCGAACAATGGGCTTTAACGGTTACTCTAATATATTCTCGCAGGATATGTGCAATCGATCACTTCATTGATTGATTCATAATCCGATCGCGTGTGCCACCCAATATTTCGCACGTGATGATTTGATCTAATCCACCGATATTGTGATGACGCAGCATTTTAAAGCTCATTTGTAATGAACCCCCATTGTTATAGACATCTGTAGATCCGAGGGAGCTCTAAAATGTACTCGTACTCATACTAACATTGTATAAATATTTCTGTTAGAGAATAATATTTTATACGTAGATGTAGACTGTTTCCACCGTTTGACTGTTCGTTGGTGGTACTTCTTATTAAATCTACCATTTAATGAAGTGTTAATGTAAAGTTTTGATAGTACATATAATAATCAAACTTTCCTGTAAAACACAAAAGCAGATAACATAAATACTTACCTAATATTCAATAAACATTGGCATACAAATAGAATAGGTTATGTCACCAACGTTTGTGTAAGCTACACAATAAAGACGTTCGATTTCAGCTATTCCAAAACGTTTCGGTGACGTCCCAATTTTACTTCAATGAATAGTGTTTACAGAATTTTGCTCAGTACCTACCGTATTGTGCTAGTGTGGATTACGTCTCTATGCGATTGATGCAGGGCGTCCATACATTTGGAATTCGTCTAATAATAACAGTGTTCTATTCTTGTTGTACGAATAACAATATTTTAGGACATCCTCACACACGGTCATCTGATCCCGATCTAAGCAGAGGTGTGTATATTATGTAGTTATCCGACTGTTCATGAACTACGTAAACAAACTACTACGCTACACTCACTCCTACTGCGTAGATATTTTTATTACATCCAGACACAGAATAAACAAATGTGCACATCACACAAACGTGCCTGAATGGGAATAGAACACACGACCTCCGGTTTAGCAGTCAAGGTCACTAACCACGCGACTTTTACACTAATAAACAGTTAGAATTTGATTCTCGATTGTTTCACTCGTGTACCACACTCCATTTATATTGGTGACACCGACGTGAACTGAACAAACTGCCTTATTGTAAGGGCTCAGACACTTCCTTCCATACGCACGACTCCTTTACATAACGAAACAAAGTTGCTTCGATACAATGAGTCGAGCCTTACTTAAAATATCACCCAAGGCGACTTGCAAGCACGATTTCGCTTTAGTAGTTTAAATAATAATAATAACGGTAAAAATGAGTACTTAGATTAAATGATGCCCTTTTATGGCATTATGATTCCTTTCCATTTTATTCGGAGTTTCAATAACACCACGACTGGTATTTATATGTACTTCTATATGTCTATCGCTGTTTGAATTTAAAATATCATTGTATTCAATTGGATCCAGATAAAGCGTGCCGAAGCTTGAACAATATCTTATTCGTAATAAGATATATAATTTGAGTGCTTCCTAAATTTCAATTATGCTGGCTGCATGCCGATTATTTTAACTAAGTACTCAAGTTAACATAGTATTTGGTTGTACTTTTCGTAAGACTATAATATAGTTAAAGTCGGTACATAATTTAATAATGTACATATATTACAGTATTAAGTTTTAATGTACCTACCTACCTTCTTAACGACCATCCTAAAATTGGCGCCGATGTCAAAATAATATTCATATAAATAGTAAGTGTAACTATATCATTAATTATTCAAATTTATTTGTTGTAAAACGTTTTCGCATCTAAAGTTTAATATATTTTTGCTTTATTTTTTCATAAACTGCACTTCGTAAGCTCTCCGTATTTAGTCAGAACGCTGATCTACGTTATGTTTACGAACGTAAAATAACAATAATTAGATTCGCGTATATTATTAATGATATAACCTTACATTCCTCGTAGCATCTCGTGGGGATCAAAACCAGGGCTGGACAATATCGATACCTTCGCTAATACAACTTCTGCGGCATAATGAATAAGTAACCATAGACACTTGTAATTCTTTAAAATTAAGAGAAATTAATGGTCACAAATATTTGTAGCTCTCTGAAAAAATGGAAAAAATTGCTATACACATTTGTAGTTTTCTGAAATAGCATTAACATTTAAAAAAAATTTTTTGTCGTTCACTCTATTATTTGAGCCACATGGTTTTCTTGTAACGTCAATATTAAGTATTATAATATAAATATGCTTTAAATAATGACTTGGCAATGCTTTTCAGAATTGCGTACGCTCGTAGGCCTTAACATTTCAATCTTCTATACCCCGTGCGTCATGTCCAACTTCAACTGTATGCAGTACCTATTCAATATGAAAATTATGGAGTTAGGCAAGTACGCATATGTTACAAAATTTCTCAATTAAGTATATCTTCCTTTGATATTTTTACCATCCTTATATGCAAGCGCAACAGTGAAGATGTTCTCTGAATAATTCATGTGAGTTGTGTGTGATGTTTCATTCATCCGCGTTGCACTTTAATTACTGCAATTATGCAGGCACACAATGCTGTTGCGGGGCCAAGACCGATCTCCTGGTAAACATAGATAAATGTTTAAATAATACATTTTCAGTAGCACATCTCCAAAGTAATAAAAAAAGAATTAAAAAAAATATTTCGACAAACATTGGTGCATTTAAAGATTGCACAGAATTTTTAGATCAACCAATATTTTGCCCTTTACGGCGTACCAATTTTAATGATATATCATAATTACATTAAATTCCAATTTCATATATGATTATATAATTAACCGAAAATAATTTTGTACAAATTGCCAACGTCATTGCTATTTGGGATTGATTTGTAAAGTTAGACATTCTGCACCGTGCCATTAAAAATTATAATAAACAGTCGGAAAATTATCTGGTTTTGTGTCTTAAGAATATACTTACTAACTTATTGACTTGAGTGAACTTCTTGACTATAATATGTATATAGTATACTTACCAAAAGAAAATTTTATACCTAAGCATAAACCTTTTAGTTTGAAACATGTTATGGTTTGATCTCTAGGTATTATGAGTTTTTTGTATCCTGCTCTTTATTTTATTATCTGGGTTTTTCCATAGAGAATTAAGATACGTAATACATATTTGTTTAGTATTATTTACCGCTGTAGTGTTTCTTGTTTTTTGTTTTGCAAAGCAAAGCAATTTTTTTGTTTCGTGTTTTGTTAAGGTCCGTTTTAATTTAAGAATATCTTGATATTGTAATAGCTTAAGAAATTGATTTTGAAATGCTTTATCGTTGTGATTTCCCCCGCCCACTGTCCGTCAAGCTGTTATTTTGTAAAAAGCACTGACCATTAATGAATGCGCTCAGATTATTGTATTTCCACATACGATATGCACATAGGTACTGTACGACAATAACTACTATTATACAACAATGTGCAAGCCAAAACACGAATATATCCGTTCATTCGCAGTGTCTATGTTTTTTTATAATGTAAATAATCATGTTATCTATGGTTTTCCATAGATAACATGATTATTTACACTAGATGAGTATTGGCGCGAAAACACTGATTGTGAGATGAATTCATAAAATGGCGTTTGCGTCACGCGCCTAAACTAAATATGGTGCAAGTTCGGAGTTCACGATCTACTGAAATATTAAATATTGCATTGTTTGTGATTTTGCATTCGTGCACAAAATACTAGGTTTTGTAGCAGTATGTTAGTTAATAACGAAAAGTGCAATATATATGCAATAATGTTTATCGATGGTAAGAAAATATAATTATTTGACTATAATGTATGTAGATAGACTAGATCCCTAGTTGTTGTAGTCATCTGTCCGATGGGCAGATTACATAACTATAAGTTTTTACATCTCGGCAATTTGTACATCATTGAAAAATACGTACCTAAATAACCTTCGAAAGGATGCTAACGTAATACATCATTTTACTTTCAATCAACACTTGTTACGTGTAAATCTGGTCCGAGCGACCTAAGGACTGGGCCTGGCAGAGACAATATGTCATCCGCGAAGGGAAAGTTTGCGAAACCAGTGCGTTTTCTCACGAATCAGTGAAATCTGATTCCGTCAGCGTAATATGTGCATTATACGGGTGAAATAATAATAAAATTGGCCGCTGTACGATGTCGCCAATTTTACTGCACAATGACGTGGGAATGCACACGCTTGTCACAATCGGCTTATTGAACGTAAAGTAGGTACAAGTTTGTAACTTGTAAATCTAACATGTTAGTCTTTAAGGAGATTGTCTATGAATGATTGGAAATCAATAGGAAAATTAAAGTAGTGATTGTGATAGTCACATTTTTTTAAAATTATCAAAACTTATTCAATGCAATGGTTAGTGTATTTAATGTAATGGCCGACTTACGATTTTAACCGGCGTGTTAGTAAAAAAAAATGTTTTTTTTGTATGTACAATTTTTTTTGCAAGCTCTTTATAGTGTTTACGCAATACACTAAAACACAAACAACAATTCAAGCCACAATCTAATTAAAAGAACCGCGATTCGTGGCCGATGTTAAAATACATAGGAAATATACTCACTGTATACCTACACTATCTGTGTCATTCGATATTGTACAACCGCCGACTTAAGATGCAACACGAAAGGAATAAGCGTTTGTTGAATGAAAAGCTTTTCTAATACCTCTTCTATTTCTTTATCGTTTCCTTGTTGCTGAAGGTCGTGCCGGCTCTGGTAATGTCATATATGTATGTAAATGTCGGACCATCTGGTCTTCCACGTGGTCGATTTCCCTATACTTTACCAGTAATTAACAGCTTTTCAATGCCGTCCTTCTTTTGTCGTGCTTGTCTGATTCTACAGTAATAATAACAACTCGGAACAACAATTTAATTGGGTCCCAAACTAGACAGAATAATGATTGCACTTCTTAATATGTTTTATAAAAAAAAATCAATATCATCAATATCAATTTATGGTAATTGTGTAAGTTGAATTGATTTTAATGAGTACGAAAATAGTAACATTTCAGTTTGTATATTATCGAGACATAAAATCCGCTTATAAATAGACGAGGTTTTAAACCTTTCGAATTCACCACAAAAAGTAGGTGGCGCCTGAAAAAGGTTAAAAAAAGCAGAGACACTTAAAACGCGGATCGTAACGAGTGCGGCGACGCGTTGTCAGTAGACGCTCGATATGATATAACACTGGCTCAATTGATTGAACCGTTATGTTTACATCTTAACGTTTATCTAGGACACTTTACAGGCAAGTCAGTTTTAAAAGCCTCTGGGTCCAGCGGTCGACCAGCTTGCTGGGCTGCTGTCAGTTCACACCTAGAACTAATATTTGTATGAAAAGCAAGAGCGTTTGTTTTGTGTCTGGGTGCAATTTATCTATAATCTATCTGTTGTCTAGTTACCATGATACAGGGTGTAGTTCTGTACGAGATTATTATTATTATTATTTAAAATTAAATAAAAAAGCAACATTTTTTTAAATATAGCGCACACGAACTGGTCTTATTAATGTACTACCTAACTTATAAATACGTAGTTGGTAACCAGTTCTGTGATTCTTATGAAAATGAAAAATGAATTGCACTGTGGCTGGAGAACAGAGAATAGAATAGAATAGAAGACAAGGGAGTAAGCAGCGCGTCTCGGCATTACAATGGAAACCATGAGGTTGAGTCATCTCTTGTCAATGGTGAATAGTATAAGCAACGTAAATACAGCATTTCTATACTTATGCCTATCGTTTTCCATATTAATATTATTAAATTTAAACAGTATTTAACTGAAACTCCGATCCACTTTACTGCCAAATTGTATACGTCGTTGTATTGTACTAATATATGTTAAGAACCTGTCCGATAAACCCGATGAGCCTGTTGCACTTTTTATTTTTTATTGTCGAGACCCTTCAAAATTCTGCATCATGGTGCCTAAATCTTTCTTACATACAAATACACGTTTTTAAGTGAGGCTACATTTTGAAGACTTTATTATTATTATTATTAGCAAATAGCATTGCAAATATATATTATTTCCAATATTATATAGACTTGGAATTAAATGGTTATATTATAATTATAACGACGATGGACAGAATAAAGTCATTAGTAAGAAAGAGCTGATAATGGATTCGAATTTTTTGAAACCCTTTTATTGTTGCATTGCCGAAGATGGCTCTCCTCTCGTAACTAGAAGGCTACCATCGAGCCAAGTGCCGATTGGAAGACGTCGAACTCTTCAAAGAGTGTTACGATGTACTTACGCTGTGCAGGTTTATTCACGTTTCGTTCACCATTACAGCAATATTTAATTTATAACTTCTAAGCACACGTGTTTCAAAAGTCAGTGGTGTGCGCTAGGTTTCTGAACCCCAGACGAAACGTCTAAAGTTTAAAGGCCAACTAGGTTGTCACCGCTTTTGAAAGCCAATAAATCCGATTGTCTTTTTAACTCAATCGCAGTTTACATAACAGTGTGTTTACATAACACGTCTATTATTCCCCTGTTAGACGCCGGTCTTCTCCAGATCGTAAAGTTTAGAGCTATGGTCCACCACGCTGGCTAAGTGCGAGTTGGCGCTTAGAATTAGCAAAATACTAACACAACCCAAACGTAAGCTTACTAAATAAAGGAACAAAAGTTTTAGCGCAGCTGCTAGCAAGTGGGCCAACACAGGCAAGTGGAACACGTGTGACATAATGTTCCGCTGTTGCATTATGCGATCCACTCTAATGTTTGTTTGTCGCAATTACAACGGCATTACGATCTTAGCGGTGCTATCATAACGTCACGTGGTGTAATAGTATCGGATGCGTTAAAAGCTAGCGTGTGCCGTTTAAGCTGAAGTCGATCGCCGCTACTGAGAAGCGACATGCACTGATGCACTGCAATGTCGTTCTTCACATTTCGCAACCAAGGCTGCGTGCACATCTTTCTGTACAACGCCATTTTATTTTTTTGTTTTTATTATTATCTATTGACCTCTTGGTTTAGTGGCTGAGAACCTGATTGCTAAACCGAAAGTCGTAGTTTCGATTCTCGCCCAGTAATAACATTTGTTTGTACTGTGCCTGAGTATGATAAAAATATTAACAAAAAAAATAAAAACCGACTTCAAATGGAATACTATTCTAATAGAAATTAATGTGCACTAAAAAGTAAACAAATAATACAAGGTCCAATCTTTTTATTCTTGGAGTCGGTGTCAGCTAAGGAAACACTACAATATACCTAGGTGTCGAATTCGGTTTTTATTTTTTGGTAAATTTTTTGTTTATTGTGAATTAAAAATCTAGGTCCACATAAAAATATTATAGAACAGTCCATATAGGTACGGCTATTGAATCTCAAACTAGGCAAACCCCGTAATTAAACATTTGATAAAACTACATCGTGTATAATCCTGAATACATGCTTACACAGATAATGTTACATTCGGACACAGAATTACTAGCGCTCATCACATCAATACTTGCACTGGGTGGGATTCGCACCCATATCCCTTGCCTCAACAGTCACGGTTATTACCCTCTGAACCAACCGGCCAGTCCAATATGAATCTGAATGATAATAGCGTGTCAAATAAAAATTGAGACGTTAAACTCAGGTTGGAGGTCCGAATTTCTTAGAACGACATCGACGATAGAATACAGTGATAGCTTAATGGTTTCGATTGCAGTCTCCTACTCCGCGGGTCTGGTTTCAAATACTGACAAACATTTCTGACGGTGAACGAAAAAATCGTGAGGAAACCTGCAAAACTTTGATTTCACTTAGAGACAACAATGTAAATAATTAAATAAATGTTCTCTGAGGCGTGTGAAGTCTACCGACCCGTACTTGGGCAGCGTGGGGCGCGCTTTCTCAATATGGATGGAGAGCTGCGTCCAGCAG
>DWDX01000989.1:0-21274 GCA_018245675.1 Agara michaeli | reverse complement strand
ATCGCCTACGCTGCGGAAATTATTGACAATAGAGCAATGTGATGTACTGCCGTGCGAAGCCGGGGCGGGCCGCTAGTAATAATATAAATTAAAATTTAAAGTTTAAATTCAAAATGACAAATGGTTTCATCTAAATAACTGCGTAATATCTTTATATGTAAGTTACCTCATTTGTACAGATAAACGTTTTTTCTTGGTATTTGCCTATGGCTTTGTTATTGTCTTTGTAACTGTTTTGCACCTCCACCGGTTCTAATCGCTTCATCTGTCATTTGTGGGCAGACCACATGGCCCGAGAAATTGAAGGTCGTTAGTGCAAAAAGTCTCACGAGTTCCAACACTGTAATGGACTCCCTAATAACATTAACGACACGATTTAAGTCTCGAACTTGAGCGAGTAACTCAAATCCAACTCCGTGTAAAATTAAATTTCTTAAGAAAAAGGCTTTATAACGTACATGGGTATATCTTATATAATTTTCGTCCACATTTAAAATTAGTTGTTTACGTAACAATAATTAAACAAATTGTATTTATATTAGACTAGCTGTTGCTAGCAGCTTTGCTCGCTTCGAAGTTTAAATGTTGACATTTTGATGTGAATGTTCTTTGTGTTGGAAAATCTCATCAATAATACGAAAGAATCACCAATTTTGCAAGTTTTTAACTTCAATTGTAACAGGGAAGTTGAAACTTTGCTATTTTAATCGTAGTTGCTTCAAAAACCGCGGAAAAAACTTACTAACTTCCTCACTAAGTGCCTGAGTCGTAAACAGAATTAGCAGAGCCTAAGCTGTGCTGACGAATCAGTCAGCCAGGACATGTATTTTTATAAGCATATGTTATGTACATATATTTGACTCACGGAATCATTTCTTGTTCTGGACAACTGCGGCACCATGACCCTCTCGACTGCAGCCACAGCTAATAGGGGCGCGAATATTGCGAGCGCGATCAGCCATAGTGCGACCAGAAGACTGCACGCCTCCCGCCTGGTCGGCATCCAGGGCTGCCGCAGCGATTGCGTAATGGCTAAATATCTGTCCACTGACATTGCCGTGATGGTGAACACGCTGGATGCTACTGCCACCCCTGTGGATAAGGAAAATAAATTATATTACGAACTTTAATATACAGCCGATTGCAATTTTAACTTATTTATGTTGTTCTATACATACTTTCAAATGATTAATACCTAATATTGTGTGTCAATAGTTCGATTCCAATTTATTGAAACTGGTTAAAGAAGCATGGGTTGTAATGAATATAATTATAGAGGTTCTGAATAATAGAAGGCCCTTGAATTTTAATAAAGTCTTAAAGTCAATTATTGTTTCGTCCTTTAGCAGTCGGCTGTAAAGTTAGATTTGACCTTGTTAAGTGAATACGAATCTTTAAGCCTCAGGGGAAAAGAAATACGAGGGATTCAGGCGGCCTCGATCACATCGCTTCAGGGTTTTTCAATTTACAGAAATTGTGCTACATGCTTTTACTTCTAGAAATACCCTACAGCGACACTTTATAGAATTTCATAAATTCTTTTCACCGATTTTTTATAATCAGTTATAATACCTCAAGATACATTAATATCCATTTGTTACTTTTTAATTCATATTTTAGAACTGTCTACGTCTTTTGCTTAGATTCACGCTTGAGTACACGCTTTGGAAAACATACAAGCAGTACTATGTGCTCATTTCTTCATACAGTTTAATGATATTTTATCTTAAGAAATGCCAGGCCCAGACAGCTGAATCCGATGCCGTTACTATGCTATTACTGCTGTTATTGCAATAATAATTGTCGATTTGATAAAATTATTCAAGTGGAAGGTGCAATTACTGAAATAAATCGAACGGCAAAGCGAACGCCATATTTGCAATTACACAGTGATAATTGTTTGTGACCTCTTCACTCTTTCACAATGATAGTTTTGTTCAATCGTTTCCATCTTCATCGCCTTCATTTCATTAACTATATTACTTAGTACCTACCAACATTTATCATACCAATGAATTGCTCTATGTACATGAAATTTCTAAAAGAACAAATTAGTATCTTACGCGTGATTAACCCGCTAACACCCACATAAATATACCAAGCGACAAATAATATAATATATGATTGGGCTCTTGGTCTAGTAGGTAGAGAACCGCTATGATTTCTAAAATACATGCCAAATAATACTTATCTCGGTTGCGCGGCAAAAAAATTAAAGACTCATCTTATTATTACCTATTCGTTTCTTATGATAACGAAAGAAATAAAACAAAACTGTTGGTATTATTTATAAGGCTGTAACTAAATCTCTATATGTATGTATCTAAAAACATTAATAACATTGACAGTACAATAAAATAGTCGATAAAGTAACAGTGAGTTTTTATTAATACACGCGAAAGCTGGAGATATTTGTGCTCTATGGCGCTGGCGTGTCATAAACGATATGTTACACTCTTCAGTCGACCACTCGATGTCGTCAACAATTTTTCTGAAGTATTTCACGATTCGTACAGCGAGTGGAAAAAACCACGACCATTTTCGTTATGTTACGGACATTTTATTGGACGGTAAAGAATAGTATGTATTTTCTATTTTGCTACAGAACAACTTACACCTTTGTTTTATTATTTTATAAGCTATTGTCCGCGGTTCCACCCGCGTTGTCAAAAGGGTTTATTTTGATTTTATTTATAATACAACACCTGTTATTTATTCTTCATTGTTGTAAACAAAGGGCGGCCTGAACGCCACGCAGTTACTAAACCTTTACGCTCATAGCACATTTTACTATTAGAACAATACACGCAACATAATATCAAATGGCTTTCAATAAGTCCCTATTGTTCTATTTCATTCAATCCGTTTATTTTCTTTTAATATCGACACAAACCTGAATACCGCCGATTATTTCAAGCATGCTATCAATTTGTTATTTCATTCGCCAGTTTTTTTAATTGTTTTCAATATTCCTTCTTTTATAAAGAGGTGATAGACGCCAGCTAGTATTTGTAATGTATCGTAAATAACTACAGCTTCTACGCTCTCCATGGACTCGCCTGAACCGAAGCAATAGTTCCTTGTTGCTCTACGTAGCTCCCTCCTGCGACAGTGAACTTAATGCGACCTGGACTCTCGTCTCATAATGTAAAGGGTTAAGGCTATAGTCTACTACGCTGGCTCAGTGCGGATTGAGCTATTTCACACACCTCAGAGAACATTACGAAGAACTGCAGCGTGTGCAGATTTCTTCATTATATTTTGCATTATTTTTATAGTGAGTGATATTTAATTTTTATTAGAAATGTCAGAGATGCCTGCAAAGTTTGAACTCTTACTTCCATAGTAGGAGACTAAATTCCAAACCACAACACTAAGATTGCTTCTTGAACGATCACTGTTTCTTTGCAAATTGACTATCGGGTAGTATTGTAAGCATTGCTTAGAAACAGCTAATAACTAACAAATCTCTTAGAGGTATAGAAAAAATACAGACATAATAGTAATATTAATGCAAGAGATGAAAGAAAAATTAAAAACACCATTCAGAACAAATATTTCCAGCAAAATATCTAAAACCTTACCTTGAAGAAAGTTAACGGTCTTGCACATTACTTCTCCGAAGTACCATAGCAACGTGACGGACTTGGCGATCTGGACCGGCATGCAGAACAGCGTCACCAGCAGATCGGCCACCGACAGGTTCACCAGGAAGATGTTCGTGACGCTGCAGACAACATATACATATACATTAATGAGTAGGAAGAACATGTGTACAGTCCACCCGGGGAAGTACCGCTGCCGCACCTATTTCTGCCGTGAAGCAATTATTGTCATTGCAATAATTTGTTGCGGTTTGAAAAGTACGGATGCCAGACCACGAGTAAACCAGA
The DNA here is from genome assembly GCA_018245675.1 of Agara michaeli. Classification (NCBI taxonomy): domain Eukaryota; kingdom Metazoa; phylum Arthropoda; class Insecta; order Lepidoptera; family Hesperiidae; genus Agara; species Agara michaeli. Next base: position 17,381 of record DWDX01000989.1, on the reverse strand, counting down.
GGCAACCATCACAGTCCTCAAGAGTAGCAACGCATCTATGACCGACTTCTGATGGGGCAGATACTAACGAATACTAACTGCATTTATACGAATAAGCAATAACTGGACTATACTATTACTAACTGAAATCACACTACAGTCTCGATCTATGGGCAGTAGTGGCCATTCGTGACAACCGCCAGCCCTTTTGTAATATAAATTAAAATTTTAACCGGAATAAATAAGGACATCACGCTTATGTATTTACGTACTAGGTAAAACATAAACAGACACGTATCAGCCATAAAAATGTGTTAAGAACAATGCTCTTAGTACGTGAATTTATACCTAAAACAGTGAAGCCGCAGCACGTATTTGTAACCACTTTAAATATTTGCATACATTAAAACTCGCGTGCGATTGCGATTTCCCAGTGTTTTCCTTTAAATATGTAAGCGTATTTAAGACTAATGTAGTTTGTAATACAGAAGAAAATTGTTTTCGCTCAACAACAATATACCGCTGATTGTACAAGTAATAGTAATAACCAGGTCGAAAATTATAGTAGAATATTAGACGTAATATGATCGTGGTTAGTACTGAACATTTGAATTCGGAAATTTGGTCTACTTTGATACATTCGTTCATTCTACATATTTCCAAGATCAGTGGCAGCCTTATAGGGTGGCGAGTAGAGCAACCGTCCAGAACCTTGCTCTTGCAAGAGCCTCGCCAACCACAACCCAAGTAAAAAAAAAAAAAAATTAAAAAAAAAATATATATATCTTTATACGTATTAGTTAAAATAAATATGAAATGTAAATATATGTAATACATAATAATCTATCAACGCAAAGCGAAGACATATTATGAGTTGACATTATTAACATTATTGTCAAACAATAAATCTGAGGAAATTCCGAAAAACGCCATTTACTTTTAAAACACGGCTTTATACAAATAATTACTTATCTACCTATTAGTCAAACAGTGTCTACTGCTGCCTATGAAGATTGAAACAAACTGCCTAAACACAAAAACTGTGAAATGCAATTTATTAAAATAGTTAAATTTAATTTTACGCTGACTAACTGTTGTCGTTTCCTGACGAAATTACTCGTTAACTTTGAGCAGCCTCATTAACGGATCCAATGAGCAATTTGTTTTGATTGGTTCTTCGTGTTACGCTTAATTAATCTCTGTGCTGTCATAAGGCTGTCCATTTACTTTAATGTTATGGTATTCCTCGTTTCCGCTTGTTATCGTTAAACGTCGTCGGAGTCTTTAAATGCGTCTTAAAAATAGGACAGACCGATTGACCACTAACTTATATATTAACGGATTCGCTTTGCCACAATACCTAAGCTTAGAGAAATCAATAACAATAATGGGGACAATTCCACGCACAGCTAGCCGATTCCAAATTGGGTAACTAATGGCCTGTATTATGGTGACCGCACATATGACAAACATACATCTATACGCAGTATATAATACGTGTATAGATAATTTTATTACACCCACATACAAAATAAATAAACGTGTTGATCGCACACATTTTTGCCTAAGTTGAGAATCAAATCCACTATCCGGTTTAACAGCTAGATATTATAACCACTAAACCGAGATGCCAGCGAAAAATCCATAGCATAAACGGATTGCATCCGAAATACTTGTACATAATTCTGCTATTCTTTAGATTTATCGCACATATCCATTACATGTCATAGAGTTCTAAGTTATTGACATTTCATATCGAAGGAGTCACTGTATGTTATCGACATTAAAAGGCAGCCTTTTGTATCTTATTGTAAGGCACCGTGTCATCAATCCGAAAATGCTTTGCGAGAAAAATGTTGACAAGGATAAAGGATGGAAGGATAAGGCTTTATCCCGATTCCATCTAAAACTGTCGCTATTCCGTACCTCACGTACGCTACAACAATAGACCAATATTGAGACTGACAAATAGAAAGTTATCGTAAGTAAACTAATATAGACAACATATTGTTGTGTCTACATTTTTACAAATCCTTTTTATCCACTACATGGCAGTTTCAGATGCAAGATCTTCACAGAATGCCGACCAAATGTAGTAAAGTTGTTAAGTAAAAAGGAATCTTATTAATTAGTAAGTCATGTGCCGCAGTGTGATTAAAGCCAGCTTTACCTACCCTTGCAAATTGTCAGCCGAAACTAACATTAATGGTAACGGAACAGTTCTAGAGATATTTACATAATTATATATACTGAGGCTTTGTGAGGAGTAAATCAAAGTTACTAAATTAATTGCAATATCAAAACCTTTGCCGGCTTTTTGGCAGCATCCTTTTTACGTACCACTGCTGGGCACTGGGCACTCCACAACAGCGGGAAGCCTGGAGCATATTCTACCACGCTGCTCCACTGCAGTTTGGTGGAGAATCAAAACTTGCTTGAAATGAGTAGGAAAAATAACTTACTCTCTCTGAAAACATTTTGGAAATAACATCGAGATAAAAACTCATTAATGCATTCATCCACACCTGTATATTCTTTTATCTCAAAGACAAGTATCGCATATACACTAGTGACCTTTAAGCATTAACTGTTGTCATTTATTCGTGTTCTGAGAACCGGAGCAGAGAGGAGTAATATGTTTGCGTTCTTTATTCCTCGGTAAACAAATTGGGGGTAAATCGTCCTCCGTCGCAAACATCGGGATATCCGAACGGCACCCAAATCTTTGTAATTCAGAACACAGAACATTCTTTCGATGAAATTGTTTCAATACTCGCTTCATTATTCAGTAGAACCGAAAGTATTAAAACAAAGAAATAAATATAAGATACGGCACAGATGATTCGGTGTTTGAAATCTTTTATTCGGTTATTAGCATTGACGAAAGTTTTAGGGTGCTTAAATGTACCTATCTATTTTATATCCCAATCGTGGATTCGGGTTTGGTTCGTAAAAGCGGGAAATCCAAAACATATTCATCCATCTTGCTCCAGTGGGGATTTCCAAAAATACGAGTTATTGGGAAAGTGGTCTGTCAGAAGCTTTTCAAATGCCTTTGAAGCCTTCCACTTGGTAAACTGCAAAAATTTTTTTCTAAATACCACGCGTTACGAAGATTTATCTAACTATAACGTAACTTGAAACACTAACAGCCGAACGCCCAAGGTGAAGTAGCCCTTGTTAATTGGAGTTCGTTCAAGGCGAAATTATCAACATCCCCCGAGTGATTAAAGCAATTAATGAATATTTCACACCTGATCGGAAACCGCCTCGTGCTCTACTGTATTTTGAATTAAATGTTCTGTTCAATCAGAGCCAATATTAATTGAGAGTGTTTATAAAATGAGTCATATTTTCTTTTGCGCCTTTGTTATCCTACATGCTGCATGTGATTGAAGAAATAACTAAGTAATCTAAGTAGAAAGGTTTAGTTGTTAACTGAAGCAACTGGTGCTTTAGACACTAACCGCTAAACACGCTAAGTTTGAAATATAAAGTTGCTTACAAGAATTGTCGGTTATCGATAATTGGTATGCTGCGAGGATTAATTTAATTATGCGCTAAAACAAAGGTATATTAAAACAAAAAACACAATAAAAGCCAATTCAGAGTACCGCAGATGCATCAATTAGCATGCCTGTGCTAGTACGACTGTTTATGCAGCTTGACATGCATGAGATACGATAGAGGGCGGCACTGGTGTCAACACGCAATATGAATATGCAAACCAAATATTGAATAGATCTAGAAAACAATGCAATATTGTTCCTCTAGTTCAAAAATAAATCTAGAATATTGAAGGTTTTCTATTGAACAGTATACCAGTGGGTAGTACCAGGAATATTGACTATAGCTTTTAACAGTTAATATAATTTATCTTAAAAATGAGGGTCAACGCTCCATATTTTTCCATGTTTTCACCAAAACTTTAGTGATTGTTTCCCACTGGTACATACACATGTTAATCTACATAGGTATCCGTGATAATGAATTGGTTGCATACTGCGAATAGTTGCCAATAAATAATACTGACAGGTCTCATACTGATGTTATTTTAGTTATGTAATATCTGGTCTAATGTTGTCAATAGTCTCAATCCTACACAGCCGTTACTAACTAACTAACTAACAAGTTTATTGTCAATTCGATTCAAGTCGTCAATACGTTTACAAGTCTAACACGCATACTTTTTAGGTTGCTTCCATTTTTAAGGCTACATTTTAAGTTTTTTCTTTATATCCCTTCCAATTGAATTTAATTAACAGAACAAATTGACATTCGCCGCCGTAAACAGTCGCCCGTTTCTTTGTAACTCTCAAAAAAAATAATCACTGAATCGTCACAAAATGGTTCCTTTCTAACTTTGTTACAGGATGTACTTAAAGTTCACCTGAAATCATATAACTGAGTCTCAGTTGGAAGTGTTTTACTAACCAAATTGCGCCACAGCCGTGGACTTCAAATTGGTGGATTAGAATAAATTAGGAATAACTCACTTAAGCGAAAGCTGACTCCGCAAAGATTCTCTTTGGAACCCAAGAAATATAGCTTTCGTGTACATTAATTCAATAAAGTTCACGAATATTTAGTTCGAAATTTATAAGCGTAGCAAATAACTATGAAAAAAGTTCATACAGGAAGTATCCACTTTTGTTAACCTACCGATAGTTGTTAGAGCTCAGTTTTTTTTTGTTTCGAACTTATATATAAACTTAACTTAGTCCTCCGGTCGGGATTCAACTCCAAGGCTGACTGTACAAAGTTAATTACGTTTTTATACTTACTAAAAACTATAAACATTACTTGCTATAACGACGTAGAAAAAAATCGCGAAACACCTTTATAGTATGTTATGAAATATGTTTTCTGAGTTTTGTTAATCTTCTCACTAATAGAGGAGACCCGTGTCCAGTATTAGAACAACAAAAGGACCGAAAAAGTAATTGTCACAACAATGACTGGCATCAATAGAATCTCTTACCTTTGTTAAAGAAAAGTTTTACTCGGCAATTTGAATAGGACTGCTGCAGGAAAACGATCGTATTGATAAAACGATTTATGTATTGACGGACATCCAGATGATTGAGGTTATTATTTTCACGCCACTCATATCTCTATCGCATTATTATACAGCTGCTTATGGAACCAGATCGATCCGCGGAGACCCAATAAATGGAGGCCCTTCAGAAAAGGTGCAAATGAGCGCTTGACGCTTTCGCTTTGACGTTGTAAATATATCTAACGATGATGTCTATCCATAATATCATTGTGCTGAAAAGACTGAAAATATATAGATTTATATATACGTATAGCAAATATAAAAAAGAAAGAAAATAAAATAAGGTAATGATATCAGCGAAGGCATTTATTATTATTGTACACGTGCAAACTCTGTTTCGGTACTAGAGTGCTCCTAAGCCCCTGCCTCATTGCGGATTCGTAAAGATCATCCGTCCGCCTGCGCTACCCTTATATAATTCTTTTATCCTCCGAACTAATGTTATATGCACTTTGTCTAAATGTCTACAGGAAATATTTTTACAGACGAAATCAAACATTAATTGCATTAATAACATTATCAGGAAGTTTATAAATGATTAAGGAAATATACTAAGATATATTATATATGTCTTGCAATAATTCGTACAATAATCTGCATTTGTCATCCTTTGAACGATATAGGCTCACAACTAGCTATAACGACGTCATATCTGTAATCATCCCGAATTATAGAGTTGTCTCCAACTTAATATTTGTGACACTAAGCTTTGTCCGACCTTACATCTTCAACAGGATTTACATCTCCAACCGGCCAGGTTACAGCGTCCGATGCGGTGTAGTACAAAAAATTACCTCAATTTACCTCAATTCCCCAGTCTTTATAGAAACCGCTTCAAATTATATTATGCCTTTTCGTACAGCAACTTTTTGTGTGGACATTACAAAAGTCTACATTGAAAAGGGTAAATATACGGGTACAAAGAAATTAGTTCGATTGCGACTCTCTCAATTGTATATTGTAACTAGATATCTAGATATATACGTTTCGGTATGACCTTGCCACAAATTTTTAGATATAAAGCACGGGGTATTATTATAAAAAGTTTTTTTAATAAAAACGTTTGAAGATGGTGGGTTGATCCACCATCTTCAAACGTTTAGGGTTCAAATGATCTTCACAAATCCTAAAAATCATTAACTTTCTTTATGTTTAACCGTTACGTCGAATTTACCGTCATTCAGTAATCACCAAATGTAAACAAAGCTTTAGAATTCACTTATCACCGCTATCAAAGTTTACTTAATAATAACTATCGAACGCAGTGACGCAGTGACAGACAGACGGTTTGGATTTCAGTCTCTATCTCAGGGGCTCTAGGTTCAAATCATGGTCTCAAAGTTAGGCGCGATTTATTAAATATCACTATATTTTTCAAGAAAAACATCGTTTTGTTGATCAGGCTGGTAGTCCGTGGACTTAACCTTTCTCATTATGAAAGGAAACCCGCATCCAGTAGTGGGATATTAACAGGACTCTTTAAAGACAAAAGGTTTCATGAAGATCACTGGGTGCATTAGCTATACAAAGCTTTCGACAATAAAACAGAGATCGTTACAGACAATCCAGATCAAACTGCTTTCAGATATGTACGAAGTCGCGTTTATACTCGTTGCATGTAAATTGTAAATTCCAACTTCACGGTCCTTAGCATTGGGATAAGCGATTCAGTAGACGACAAAGCTTTAAACACCGACACACGAACGCTGGGAGCCGAATTCGGTTTCTCGATACAAAAACCGAAACACACGAATGCCGTTATTAGATATTCACTAGACAGGTAGCCCGAGACAAGGGTACGGGATTATCCAAATTAGTACACACAAACATAAACCCTCCACTGAAAAGCAGCTTCTCTTGCCATATCTTGTTCGAAAGTGTGAAGTATATGCAATTAGGATTTTCTGTCTATATCACAGTTAGATGCCATCAATCATAGCGTTATATCATTAATAACTGTTCATTAGCTGCCCGGTTACGATAACACGGGCATTTAATAACTTAATTTGAATATGGCCGTTTGCGGAATTGTCCCCATTACTGTTAATATTAAAATTAATCTGAATATAGGTATATAGATTTTTGTATTATATTAAATAACGAAATAATCTTGGAAGACCCAAACGTTGTAAAGTTGTCCTAAACATGAACCACAAAATAACCGTAATAATAAAGAAAAAATATTTATTTCATAAATTTTGGTTATCCTTACTTCGTTATTTCTAACAGACAGCTAAAAATACCGTAATAATGTCGAGTTAATAATGTGACTCGTAGCGAGACGTAATCCAATACATAAAAAGTCTCATTGTACCTTTTTTATCGATACTTTTTTTCAATTTACTGTAAAAATGTAGTTGTTGTACCTTTTTTATCGATACTTTTTGCAATTTACTGTAAAAATGTAGTTATTGTACCTTTTTATAGATGTTTTTTTCAATTTACTGTAAAAATGTAGTTATAGTACCTATTTTATCGATACTTTCTTCGATTTATTGTAAAAATATACATAGTTTGAATAATACAGATGATGGGAATTTATAGGAATTGAAATAGACCTTCGTTATCCGCTTCTACTTCTGCTGCCTGTTGGTTTAGTGGCTAGAGACTCTGACTGCTAAATTGTAGGTCATGGATTCGATTCGCAATCAGAACAATTACTAGTCAAATGACGACAAGTATTTGTTCTAGATTTGGGTGTTATGAAAATATCTAAATAAGTATTATGCAGTTACTACTAATATTAATTACAAATCAGGCAGTCGCGTTTGGATTTGTCAATGTTTTTCATTATACATGTTATTAGATAGTAGTATCAATAAAAATGTGTAAGGTTAAAATTTTGCGTTTGAGCCGTTTCGACCATAAAATTCTTACCGGAATTAATTAATTAATCTCAACCGACGATAACTGAAGGTTTTTGCTCGAGTTAATTTTGTAAAATAAAGGAACTTAAAGAATTTTTGGGGTTAAATTGGCTTCGTGAATAACAAGGCGCTATTATTGTATTATTGATAAATTGCGTTAACGTGGAAATTTATAGGCCTAAGATTCGACAGCCGTGGCTTGCATCTTAACAATTTTAACCATTAAGCAATAAACACAGTTTTATTGAAATTATATGTATTGAATAATAGATATACGTAAATAACGTTATCTGGAATATACCAAAATTTTTAAGGTAATGCTATACTTCCACGCGAATGATTTCAAGATAACTTATATATTAACAATAAGTAGTATATGTATAATAACAAGATTAGCTAATACTTTAAGCCTTTGAGTTCAAATGCCATATAACAAAACTATAGTAGAGTTGGATTTAACGAATGATTTAAAAAAAAGTTCATTTGAGTTATACAGTCTACACTTACAGTAGCAAGTTTTTATTAAAATTCGTCTGCATGTCTCCTTATATACCCATAAACTATTACAGGTAATTGAATAATAGTAATAATAACATTTGATGTTGCGTAATAAGATGCAATATAACAATGAAAGAAAACATCTCAGAGGTCGCTATAATATTCTCTGACGAATGTGAACCCTGAACTCGCAATTGGCGAACGTGGTGGAGAAACTTTATAACTTAAAAGTAAATTAAGGTAAAAAGTAAAGTACTCATAATTCACTTTTGGTAAATACATAAATACTACATAATATACAAATATACCTTTTAGGAAATGTGGAATATTTATGACGTGATTTATCCCAATCCTTTGTAGTCAAGCGAACCACAGCTTAAGGAGGGAAAAGGCCTGCGCGTTTTATGATGTCGACCTCAATTCTGCAACTTTTTGTTGAGCGTACATATTGTGCAAAATGAAGTAAAAAAAAAACTTTTTTAAGCTTTGCTTCACTCACTCATTGTGGCAACATTAATATTCTGGGCGTATTTTGCTTACCGTAATTAATCACGGACTCTTGACATAATTTGAAAAAGTTAAAAAAAAAAATTTCATTTCACGAATAAAACGTAATTCATAATTTTCTAGTGTTTATTATTAAATTGAAAATTGTGACTTTTAACTTTTGACTATTATTTTTTTAATTAAAAGCGTTCAATCAAAAGCGACAATTTTATAAAATGTAAATTAGGTTTATTGAAAAATTACATGTTGATTTCTGAAGTTTTACCTTATCACCAGATGCGACGAGTATGTACTTATTACTATGAAGCACAAAACTCGCTTCCTCCATATAATCGCTTTCCTCAACTTGTATAATTCAAAGCTGCGGTAAACCAATAGTAAAAACTCTCAGTGGTAGTGCCAACCTTAGTACTGGATAATTCCTTCACATTGAGACTGGCACAAATATTAGCAAACGGCAAACGGCTGGGATTGTAAACAGTATCAGACCATTCTCAACTGCTCATATATAGTACTGCATTTATAGATTCAAATTATAAAACGAGCAGCATAAAAAACCTTTGTTATGTAAAGGTTTTTTTTTATTTCGCTTATCTTTGATTACGTATTAGATATATAGATATTATGTTGAGGTAGAAATTTCGTTGACGTTGTAAAATGTTTTATATGAAATACATAGATAAATTTTTCGTACGAACGATAAATGTCTACCAAAAAGTACCCACTAAGCACAACTTTACGAGTATAATGAATTTCTAACTCTAAGAGAAAAACACTTAAGGTCTAATGGGTGTTTATCAACGTCCTTTTCGACAGCAAATTTAACTTTCACAATTTTCTTGAAATATTAAGAAACGTCACGAGAGCGATGATCAGACTGAAAAGTAAAACGCCTTTTCAAGGAAATACGCATTTAAAACGGAATGTTTTATTGAAATTTTTTTTTTATTAAACTGTATACGAAAGTGAATTGATGTTTTTTATGGCTTTCCTTCCGTGCGACCACGAATACGGTTATTTATTTAATTTAAAAGTTCTTTGCTAATTATTTAATAGTAGTTAATTAAAGAAGTTCGTCCGGATTCATGTTTTATGTTTTAAGTAGTCAAATGTTTGGTCCCGATCTTGGATGATGATGCGCGATGATGCGGCATACGATGTAGCGCGCCTGACAAAAACTTACTCACTCTTGTTTTAAAAAATGCCAGGTTGTACTTTTCGGGGAGCAATAAAGCAGGCAGACCATTCCACTCCATGGCAGTTCTAATTAGTAATAACGAAGAAAGACGCTTTGGCATTCAGCGAATTCCCTCCACTCTATCCAGGTACATCGTACGCTTTTCATTTTTATCATTCTAACTCTAGCTAGAGTACAAAATGCTTTGCAATACTTTGATAAAAACTGTAATTAGCAGAAAGTTTAATATCTTCCTACATTGCCCTCTTGGTCTTCAATTTCAATCCAGGACAAAAGAATTCCATGCTGAACACATACGTGGGTTCTGTCTGGTTTTTATATAAATGAATATAAAAAGATATACAAGTAAGTACATCGGATATTTGGTTATTTACCACAGGCAATTGCCTACATTATAATCAGATAGCCATGTGTGGAATTATCATAATTGATATTATTATTTAAGACTGAACTTGTGATCGCAAGATTTATGCTTGTCTGAACAAGAACTTCATTTATTATATTCGTACATATTTCGTGTACCGTCCGTTGCACCTTTACTAAACCTATGTGGTAATTATTATGCAAATGGATATATATCTGAAGACCTTATACCCCCGTTAACTACTGATACCAATCCATATTAACATGCATACAGGATGGATGGAAGGGACATGTATGTATGTATGGCAGTCTTAGTTTGATTATTACAAATAATAAATACATATATTATATCTATAGAACGAGAGCTTGTAATAAAACAGTAAACAAGTGAATGTCTGCAGTTTATTGATAAAAGTCTTAGTAGAAATTTTAAGCTCATTTTCAACTTTCCCACTGAACTTGTATATTTCAAGGCTATTAACCAATAAGTAAAATTCTTAAAAGAAAATACGAAAATGATGGTGACAATATTACATACATTTTATTCTATTAATTGGAAACATTGTGTTATTCAATCGAATCAAGCAAAATAATGTACAGAATGACAAAGAGAACCCACAAAAGCTGCTTTCAAAACTGTTTCTACAAACAGATTACTTGAAGTGATCTGCTACGGTTTAAAATCTTCATATGTAGTATTCTAAGCGTAACAATTTAATTTTGTACTTATTTTTGCATCGGCCACAATCTTTTTGTGTCCCACAGCTGGGTGCGGATGCCCCCGCGACCCTGGGTTTCCTGGAGCATACACCACCGCACTGCTATAGTATTTGTTGGTAACCATAGCGACCGGGAAAACAACAGAACAATACTACTGCTTAATGCCTTAATACAAACACTAATTGGTGCCAATCTCCTTTATGTCGCACCATCACCGTTAATTAACCAGCTATCGATTGATTACCTTATAATAGACTGATTGATTAATAATAGAGAATGACATTGAACGGTTTCGTTGAACGTGTCAGGAACATTGAATCTACACATATAAAAAGATATGTCTGTTCGTCTCACTGATTCATCATCGCAGAGCCTAAGCTACTAAAATTAACAAAATGAAATCTGGGAAGTGGATTGATTATATTTATGACGTAGGCACCCGTTAAGGAAGCATTTTGTGAGATTGTTCCCCTGAGTCCGTTAAAAAGGAATTAAAAGTTAGTTTGAAAATCCTCCAATTTTGAAGTAAGTTCTATGGAAAATGGTATTTATCGTTTTTCCTAGGAATACTATGTTTTTGGATTATAAATCCCAAAGAGCAAAGGCAAAGCCGCAAACAAAAGCTAGTGTTATATATTAATAAAGATGAAATAAATGATCCAAAAGCTAAAATTCTCAATTTATATTGTGTAATTTATAAAAATTAGCGAATTTATTAACGATATTACATAAATGGTACTCCCGAAACTTCTCGCCAATTACAAGATCGTGATCTTAATAACGAAGTTTTCAATGAAATTTCCAGAAATTGCCTCATAATTAAAGCGATGGAATTATAAATTGGTGAACTTAAAATTTTATTTATAGCTAAAGGATTTTTGAGATTAAAAATGTATCTCGCTGTAACGACGTTGGGAAATTACACGTTTTAGAGAGTTTTATCTTTATATCTACCGACATTGTTTTTTATGATAAGATAATAGCAAACGAGCAGACAGCAATCACAAGCAACCATTGTTACCCATGGGTTTAATCTACCATGCTGGCCAAGTGCATTATGGTAGACTTCACACACTTCAGGAACATTTCAAATTTTTATAACGTCCCTAAGCTGTGCGGGTTTCCTCACGATTCACCGAAGCGGGGTGCAAGAGTCTTTGCTTTGCTTATTTTCTATGCCGCGGAGGGGGAGGGGGGTCTATATGGTGGTTACAACAGCAAATTTTGGTTATTATTTCTGATTGTTTTGCAAACTTTAATAGGTTTTGATTCAAAGAAAATCCAATATAAGTGCATTATGTTTACGTAAGCCGACGGGAGGGAGTAGAGTTTTGATGACTTTCGCTGACAAGAAAGGCTTTAAAAATTACTAAAGTCCTGCTTACGTAATACACGAATGACTCCTAAATAGAAAACATAGAATATTTCTAATTTTTCTGTTTGGATACACATATAAATACAGTGGGCGGAATCGGAAACAGTTTTCAACTGCACATTAATTTCATAACGTACGTCACTGCGTCTGCGAAGAAATCGATTCCGGTTTGAATTCGAGTGTTTACGTACCAATTTATCATTGTGTTAACCGCGCAGTAAAAACCGCTAGTGCGTTTCAGTTTTATTTATCTACTTCATTGCAAAGCGCTCACTCCACTAGCGGATATACTGTAAGAATTTTCATCAGTGAAACGAGTGAAAATATTATACTGACGTATCCCTCGTGAATAAAGTTGTAGCTGACGAGAGAAGTAACTAAGTGAAAGCAACTAAGTCCTTATTTTTGAAGTTTGCGAAATGCTAAGTTCTTATTACCATCCATGCCATCGTGCTGCGAGCTGAACACTCTTTAATTTGATAAAATACATTCCAAAGCTCAACTATCTGCTGAAGTAGAATGTTATTAACGTTAAGTTTCTCAACTGTAACTTAATTACAAGAGGAACGGAATCTAAACAAAGACGTTTGCCGAACTTTCAAAATTGGCCCTCAATACCACAATGAACTAATAAACAGATATACATGCGTAAGAAAATTTAACGTGTAAACTAAAATTAAATGTCACTCACTAAAACGGTAAAGGAAAACATCTTAACTTAAATAAAATTTGGTAGATTTTCATAAGAGAATTATAATCAGAATTTAAAAAACTAACCAATTCAGACCGTCTGCCTAGAATTTGTAATAACGTTTAATATAATGATCGAATAAGACAGCAATGTAATATGTTTGTTAAAATAATTTTATTCTTCTAAAACATTATTGAAACAGAAATCTAATCTTAATCTTCACAACATTCAAAGCGCGTGTCATTTTCTTTACGCATTGAAAAATTTGTTCTCCAGATTTACTGTTCTCTAAAGATTATTCTAGACCACATTATACGTATGGTATATGATATCATAGAAACTTTCCCATGTTATCTGGATCAAAGGATTCAAAGAAATATCGGTTCGAACAAAATCCTGTGTGATATTGCTCAGCTGTTGGTACTTGCCATAAATCTTATTTTATAAGCATTATCGTGCAAACTAGCATACGATGGTGAGTGTTCGCAACAACCTAAGAACGTGTATAACGTCCAACAGGTCGATAAGATATTGCCATCATGACCTGTTGTTGTTGTTGCCTGTTGCTATTTCGTTGTCGCCTAAAAGGCATCCAATGTCAGGTGTCGGTAGTGTCGCCTGAAGTGTCGTATTGTTCCGTTGCCGTAGTGTGCGCACTCCATGTCTTCATATCATTCAGCTAGGTGACATATCACAAACAAAAAGGTGTCCGTGAGAGCACGGCTTTACAGCGAATGATATTTAATTTAAATCACAATAACGTGCCCTCGGGAACATGGAGAGGCTCCTGTTTTATCACTAGCGGTGATCCATATAATGGCCGCGGGCGACGTTGCTTAATGTTTCTGATCCTTTCAAATCTGCAATCAGCATCGGAGCCAGCGAGCGCTTCAATTTCAAGGTACATGTACCTAATCAAGGTTGAACGTGGAAATCGTATTACGTCGGACTTACGATAAGGTAGGTACATACCTCACACGCATTGAAAAGCTTTGAGGCATTAGCTTTTCAATCAAACTAATCCGCGGCGTGCGTAATTTATAGGTATTCCGTAAATATAGGTTTTACGGAAATAATGAACTTAAATTGACGACAGTAAATACACGCACTCATAAACGTAATCTTATATTCCTACCTTTTTCTTATTATTAGTATTATTATTTTGAATAGTATTCGACCACAATCTCACCCGATGGAAGGCAATGATTTGACCAACGATGTAGCAGTATTTTCAAAAGTCCTAGGTTACAATTTTTGAAAAATTACCGACACAAATATTTCTACTCTTTGATTCTCTGAATCAAGAACGATGAAAAAACCCACTTCGTTATGGGATATCTGTCAGAGTTATGTTTCACGAGCTACTTGATACGTGATACTTCTAGTTCTATACTTTCGATATTTAAATCCAATTGGAATTTAACTAGGGCTTATAATAATAATAACAAAAACTGGGATAATTCCACACACGGCTCATTGATTCCAAATTAGGAAATTTAATGCCTGTGTTAAGGAAACCGAACAGCGGAAAAACATACATATAATATAATACGTATAATATTTTTATTACACCCTAACACAGAACAAACGAATGTGCTAATCACACAAATGTTTCTCCTGGGTTGGAATCGAACCCTTGACCTCCGGTTTTACAGTCGGGATCTCTAACCGCTCGACCACGTGGCCAGTCAAAATATATAAAAGAAATTAAGGTTTTACTAAAGATTGGTAACATACAAATTAGCATACAAAAATTATTTCCTTACAATTTGTACTTGTAGCAAAACCAATAAAATTCGAACTAATCGCTTACGCTTTCGGTCAGGCTTAATACTGAAAAATTAACAGCAGTTTAATCTACAAATTATTAACATTTAATACAGAGTCTAAACTACTGTGACAAAATCAAGAAGCAAATTTGATCTCCGACTAATTTTGCAGGTAACAAGATTTTAGTGAACTGTTCGTAGTCGAACTTTATTAATCTTTCTACAGTGATAAAATTCGCGTAGGATTGTAACAAGTTTTTATCTGAAGTAGTTAAACGTAACTTTGCTTGGTATTAATAATGACATTTAAAGATTATGAAATAACTCGCAGAAGACCGATTGATCCCAAAGTAGCTGATACACTGAATGTACAGATACTTTTAAACTCAAATAACAAATGCGTCGTATTTATAAAGTGTGAAAATCGATCTCATGAGCCGCAGTCAGTTCTCAGTCAGGGTCCCCGACCAATAGCCCAACAAGTCAGTATAATAACGTAATATTTTAACTGTTTTCTCGCTGCACTAAGGTTAAAAAGAAGCGGCCCTAGTATAAATAGATAGTATATCATAATATGATATATACAATTGAACCTGAGCTGAGTTTTTAAGCATGCTAATATAATTGGAGAAAAGATCTATGTTTATCGTGTGAAACAAACATAATTGTATGATCCAAATATTCTGCTTCAAAGAGCGTGACATTCAAGATTGCTTATGTAAAAGCAATTGGTAATTTTGTGAAACTAAATCGCGAGGGAAGTGAAAGAAGAAGGTACAATAATTATCTGACATATAGAATGCCGCTTCTGTAATTGAACCTTCCTTATCAATAATACATACAAATAGTCGGGCCTATATTGCACATAATGGATATAATGGCTCTAAAGTACCAGCCTGATATGCGAGACAAATCTGTATATAAGATAAATGTTCCTATTCAAATAATACATTACGAAATATGAGTTTATTTTACAACACTTACAGCTAATACAGATGAAGATAAAAATGTACATATCAATTATCCTGCGTACCTTCTACATAATATTATCAAACTTCTTGGTGTAAACTGACGTACAGAAGCAAGCAAGAAAGAAATGCTGAAAATAGTTGAAGTGACAACCCTACGCCAGAACATGGAACATAGGCAAAGTAATGCATAAAATAGTATCCGTTGTTTGAGATCAAATATCTCCCGGATCCGATAAATTTAAATCGTTTGCATTCTATTGCAGCTGAGCCATTGTCACTGTAGCCGTGTCGTTAGAGTATATCCTATTTAAATATATTTTATGGTTTGTTTTGCTTTCCTTTACTTGCTTCATATACATAACACATACACATAAAAACTCTTGAGAATTATTGGGATGGCAGTAATTTAATTTGGAAAGCGAATTAAATTGATCAGACTAAATTTAGGCGTTCCTACTTCATTATTTCACAATACATCCCAGTTAAATGAGTTCTTTTTAAAATTCTTTCTCCTTACAACCAATTGATTTGGTATGAGGTTTAACATTTGCTCACTTGTAAGATACTAGACGCGCCGTACGGTGTCACCCGCGTGGTCCCGCCGACAGTCATATATAGGAATAAAAACACTGTCTTTTTGAGAATGACTTTTTAGATTCCGTTAAGTTGTTTCAAAGATACAAACAAAAAAACAAATTTTACCTCTTGATAATAAAGATATAGACGACCTTATTCTTAGTAAGGACATATAAAATGTTTGAATGATAAAGCATCAAAATAAAGCCTGATACAATTAACTAACTTGAGACTATTAAAGAAACATAAAATTAATAAAATCAATAAAACACACATTCGAATGTTAGCTACTCCAAGGGCACTCATGTGCTCAGAGCGAAATACAGTAACAAATATAACCAAATAAAACTCGTGATGGTCCTTAAACGAATTCCATTTGAATCTAATTTCAATAAAATTGTTTTTGCGAACGACCTCCACATACAAAGCATTGTGAAGTAACTTCTCGAGTTACGTCGGAATGAGTTTTTGATTAGGATAACGTAAGTCGAATATACAATTCAGCTGGTAGCAAACGATTTGCACAAACTTCATCGATACAAACAATATCTTTGGGAACATTTCTTACTCTATGAAATACTACTTGTGCTCATGTTAGTAAGTTGTGATAAGCTCTAACCAGTGTTAAGTTCGCCATTTTCTGTTCTAATTCAGAAATTTCATTGCAATTTGCATTTTCTTTTTAGTTTTTCATTGTTTTACGAAAAGGTCGCCAAAAATTGTGTAGCAACATATAGGCTACATCTTATTCTAGAATTCCCGCGGAGTCGTTATTTATGCGGGAAAAACTTTGTGACACACTAAATTC
>DWDX01000988.1:0-21281 GCA_018245675.1 Agara michaeli | reverse complement strand
TGACCAATTTCTATTTAAGTAATACATATTCTTTGTATAATACGATGCAGATATTTTATTTCAATCAGTTTTCGAAAGTGTTCATTTACACACACACACACACACACACATTAGATATTTAAGATACATTTCCAATGCTCCGAACAATTACCCTACGCTACTCTAACACTGAATACTAAATATTTTCCTGCTGCAGATTGACGTACACTCAGAATACGTACGGTGTTACTCTTTTAATTCACTACAAATGTACACGTTTACTAAACGAGTTTATAACTAACTAGATCGCGTCATTAAAGGCAATGCGAAGGAAACATTAACTAATTACTACATTGGTACGAGCAATGTGCGTCAAAAGAATTTACAGTCATTACACTTGCCGGCCAGTGTTGACATTTTGTGATAATCCGTTCCTATCAACGCGTGGCTACGATAAGATTTTTGACACTAACTTGATATGATATCTGACGAAACACTCTACACTACACTATACATACACTATATAGGTATGGTTAATGATAGGTAGGTAAAGATATTGAAGTCAATTTGCAATTATCGCAGCAGCTAATGTGTGAAATCCGTGTAAAAGAAAAGACACTAGTTATTTCATTTATTTACCGTTTAATGTCGTACCTACCTAAAGTTAATGCTAATAAATTCAGGTCGAGAGGTTTCTTTAGTGAGGGCGGATTTTCGTACCAAACCCTATTTTTAAGGGGAGATGTTATAAAATTCCTATCCGTTCATCTAAACTGCTCGTAATTTGTAAGATTTGATCGTTTGTTTGCATTGAATAGGCTCTGAAACTGCTGGACCGATTTGAAAAATTCTTTCACCATTAGGATCCAACAATAGGGACTGACGAACATAGGCGATAGGATATTCTCAAAACAGTTAGGGATTTCGTATGAAAACTTCGACAATGTAACCCAACATGTGATAAAAATATCAAAAAGTCGTTATATTGCCTACGCTGCGGAAATTTTTAACAATAGAGCAAAGCGATGTACTACCGTGCGGAGCCGGGGCGGGCCGGTAGTGTACTATACATACCTACATGGATAACATTCTAAACTTCCATTTGGCCTTTAACGTACGTAGATCATACACTTAATGTATCCAATGTTTGCTGTCACAGCAACGGGCTGATTTGTCGATAGCCGAAAGTTGAGTAATTCGGTAACCTCAGGATTCAAAAGTTCTACGTACTTCATAACTTTCGTAACTAATAAATTTCGGTTTGAAATATGGGTAATACCGAGAGTAACGTAACCAGTGGTGTGAAAAAACAGGCTGGGACATCAGAGCAGAAGCTTTACAAACTAATCGATTTAAAAGGTAAGATTTTACAGTTGCAAATTTTTTTTCAATACATAAATAAGTGATCTAGTTACGAAATAAAAGTTTATTGGCACTAAATTTATAATTATAGTTACTGTACATTCCATAATGATAATTGAGTAGTTTTTACTGACAACGATGTTCGTGGATTTAACTGTATTCTTGAAGTTGATAAAATTATGTGTATCTACCTTATATTAATAACATCATTTGAATATTAATATGTATGTTTAAATTAATACTGCGAATAACACAACAGCATTAAAATAACTGTCAGGAATTTTATCGTGTATTATTACCTCTTCTTATTTACTTACGTAATGATACATATGAAAAGTTTTACTTTAGTACTATGTAGTAGTAGTTTTATTTTAGTAGGTACACGTGCTTACTAAACTGTGTTTTTACATAATATTTTATTTTAAATACTTAAGTATGGTTACAAAATTGAGTTCGAGACTTAAAAAAATACATTTATAAATTCTCACATCTTCGAGAATGTCTTTGACCTATATTAGACTCTAATTACTGTCCTAGTTTCGCCGTGTTCCTAAATACTTGCTTGGGTGTAATAGGGTTTGACTACCTTGTTTTCAATAGGTTGAATAATCGATGTATTATATAATTTTTCTTACGTAATGTTCAATTACTTTACTTAAAGCCCGTATAATTCATATCTGTCTCCACCGAAAAACGTTCAACCCCTAATAAAATATGTTCTAGTCATCGAGATTTGCAATCTCAAAGGTGTCTTGCCTATAAGCGTTACATAGTCCGTTGTGTTCGCCTCCTGAATGTCTATAAAACCCAAATTATTTTAATACGGGAAATATTATACATATGTCAAGTAATTACATTCTGTAGCGAAATACATATTTTGGTTTCTTTTTTGTTATAAATTGTCGTGATTGCTTTAAAAAACTATACAAAGGCTTACTACTACCATAAATGTCTCGACTGACGTCTTAATCTGGTTTTTAAATACAGGCGGTGGCCTTTTAGTAGACATGATGAAAAGGGCGGTGCAAAACAAACAGTACGCGGAAATCGACCACGCCATTAAGACGAAGGTTGAACCGTTCCTCTACAATAAGGGCGCCGGCCGCTACATACCCGTGTCACATCTCGTGCTGTTCAGAAATAAGGAACGGCCAAGACATAAATTGGTAAAAGACTTTGATATAACAAGCCTGCAATTGGTCGTGAAATTTAATCTAGTTTAAAATTCAATTTATTTCAATTAACGTAGCACATCAATGAAATACTTTACAAGGATATTCAATTAGATGCTGCTCATAACATGTTTCGCGCCAGAAATTAAATAATAAAGCAAGACAATATCTAAAACCATTTACTATTAAGACTCTCAGAACCTCAGAAATTAAAACGCGATATTCAGTTTATTAATCAAACTAAGGCCTAAAAGCCTGTAATAGTGAGAGAAGTATAGACCAGGTCCAGCGGGGGACCAATAAAAGTCGCAGAAAGAAATGAAGTTTTTTGTTAATTAAGATTGTTCTTGGACTAATCACGTTATTAATGTCTTCCTTAATAAATGTTGTATAACAATACATATACGAATGGTAATTAAAAATGGTAGTATTTATATACTGTCCCATTTAACAGAATTTTTGTAAATACCGTTCAATGGTACGCAAACAGGTCTATCATTGTTCATTTTGTGGTCAGCTTCCCCCTTTACGGGGCATGGAGAATCCCGACGAAGAGTTTGACATAGACAAGGACTGGCCGTACGTCTCTCAACAAGAATACGATGCCAATCCATCGGGTTATAGAGAACTTTGCTGGGATCTTAAGGTAATTGCAAACGTTTTATTACAAAAAAAAACCTCTTTACTTTCAGTTATACATAATAATATTTGATTCACATACTTAAATTAAATAAAGAAAAATTTGCTACAAATTCAAACGATAGTGTTAACGAAGTTGATTTGTTATAATTGATAGCAATTTGTCTTTTCTTTTGCTAATTAGGAGCGAGGTGCCGTCGGTGAAACAATATTGCATCTGTGTTTTCTAAACGCGACAGCGCTTCTGGCTGATTTGGCGAAGAGATTATTGCGTTTCTATCCAAAACTAATCAACGATATTTATATGAGCGACGAATACTATGGTATGTGAGGGATTATGAAAACAATATGATGTTAATCGAAGCAAATCGTTTTGATTGACGGGTATGTGTTTTTAGGCGAAAATGTCCTTCATTTGACAATTGTTAACGAGGACCCGACAATGGTGAAATTCTTGCTCGACGCAGGCGCCAACTATCATGAGCGTTGCTATGGCAATTTCATGTGTCCCGAAGACCAGAAAGCTTCGCGTGTCGACTCACTGGAGTACGAATGGGTCCATGTTCAGCCCGATACAGATTATAATGGGTAATGTTTTAGAAAGTGCAATAATTTAGAAATTGGATCGTTTTCATTTTCCTTGTGTTTCTAAAACTGGACATTAGGTTTACATAGCGGTCCTTATGTAGACTTCTCATTTGTGGGATCTTTTTCCTAGCAGTTTTCTACAAATGGATTGTTAGAAGAATTTAATCTATACTAATATTATAAAGAGGAAAGATTTGTGTGTGTGTATGTGTGTGTGTGTATGTAACGAATAGGCTCGAAAACTAATGGACCGATTTCAAAAATTCTTTCACCATTTGAATGCTACATTATCACTGATCAATATAGGTTATACTGGCTTTTGCCCGCGACTTCGTACGCGTGGAATACTGTTTTTTGCAATAAAAGTATCGTAGGAAATTAAAATCCTGCCCAAAGTAACTATTCCACGCGTACGAAGTCGCAGGCAAAAGCTAGTCACAGAAATTTACAAATCAAAAGATCATGTCACCTTTCCAATTTTTATTCTGCTAGAAAAAAAAGTTTATTCCATCAGGTATGTGTACTGGGGTGAATATCCATTGAGTTTCGCCGCATGCTTGGGCCAAGAAGAATGTTACCGGCTTATCTTGGCTCGAGGCGCGGATCCCAACAAACAGGATACCAATGGAAATACTGTACTGCATATGCTGATTATTTACGATAAAATGGTGAGATATATTGATAAACAATTTACTTCTAAGGTCATCATTAACTATTAAATAATAATTTGCAATAGTAAACGAATCTGGGTTGGTATCAAAGAAGAGAATGAATGAATGAATAAGAAGTCTTTTACTCCGGGAACGATTTAGTAGCTGCAATATGGCTGTAATTGCGAAAGCCAGTAAAGACCGACCGACCGAATAATGTATATTACTAATTGGATGGTTAGGTGTTTAATTAAAAGTATGTTGAAACACATCATAGTTGGTGATTGTTTTGTTTTTTAACAGAATACATTCGACATGGCTTATGAAGTAGGAGCATCGCTCAATATACGCAATGTTCAAAATCTAACACCACTGACTCTAGCCGCAAAGTTGGCTCGCACGAACCTCTTCTTCCATATATTGAATATTGAAAGGGAGATATATTGGCAAATAGGTGCTACCACCTGTGCCGCTTATCCCCTTTGTCAGGTGGACACCATAGACACAGAGAGTGGTTTGATTAGCAAGGATTCAGCTTTGAATTTAGTTGTCTTTGGGGTAAGTTCATTAATGAGTACTTGTTTTTTTTTTTCGACCCTTTTGTTGGTCCACTGCTGGACCGGGTCTCCTCTCATTGTGAGAGGGATTTAGGCCATAGTCTACCACGCTGGCCAAGTGCGGATTGGTAGATTTCACAAACATCAGAAAATATTTTATAATTCATAATATATAACATCTCTAGGGTGTGCAGGTTTCCTCACGATGTTTTCCTTCACCGTTATAGAAAGTGATATTTTAAATTTTACTTATACATTTTTTTTATTTACCTCATAAGTACATATATAATTCCGATTTAATATTTTCCTCGATTTCACAGGAAAAAGACGAGCATTTAGAATTATTGGAGGGGATGCTTATTGATCTTTTGAAGACGAAATGGGACACGTTTGTGAAGTTCAGATTTTATCGACAATTTATTTTATTCTCATTTTATTTTTTGGTGTCGATCGTTTGTTTCACGCTGCGCCCGGGGCCTCCGGAACGCGCTGGTAATTCTACAACAATCAATTCTACCGTTGCTACTCTTGTAAACGATACGGAATTGTTAGTTGATGTTGGTAAGATATTATTTAGATACATAATATTGGTGCAAACACTGCTTTGTGTGTGGAATTTTTTAAATCAGTTGACAATCGATTTCAGTGAATTGCACCGCAAACCATAATACAATGGATTTCGACAACGGAGCCGTCGAAATACTTAACGGAACAAAGTCTGGTGGACCTTTGTGCGGACGTTTTAAAAGTCATACTAAAGAAAAGGATAAGCGTTCGTATACTTCACTGTTATTTTAACACGATATAAATAAAGCAGTAATAGTTGGTGAATCATTTGATCCGACGTTGCTTTGTGCAAATGCATCCTCTATTAATAAACAAACATTGAAATACAGAACAGATTATAAATTTAATTCATGATTCAGATTTGCGCCGTAGACTAGCATTATGACCGTTGAGTCAAATGAATAGTCATCAATTAGCGTAATATATTACATATATTATCACAAATTTCCGGTTTAATGTAAAGTACAATTTAGATATCACTGTTTATTTATAGCTACAAATTCACGTAGAGAATCAGAAGTAGAAGGTTGGTGGGAGGATCTCACAGAGGACTGCAGACTAATGAACTTTGAAACGTGGCATGGGAAGGTAATAGCGGAGACTAACAAGTTGCATATAGTTTGCTTTGATTTAAAAAAAAATATTACATATTATGACCAATAACACAAGATTTGCGTTTAAAGGTTAGAATAACTGCGGAACTAATGCTGTGGATGGGAGCACTGGTGTACATCGGGGCCGCGTTGCGTGAAGCTAGATTCCTCGGATTGAAAATGTTTTTTGAGAATCTGAGCACTGTACCGTCACGGTATGTGATCTTCGCCAATATTTCTGCATTTTTCACAGAAAATTGGTGATTTTACAAAAACATTTCGGGCTGGGTTTACAATTGTTGTTATGTTTCACTGGTGGATAGGGGTACTGGCCGCAAGTGTGGGAAGAGTCCTTAAAGGTTATCCACCAGGTAATTAAGGGCCAACTGCAATAGATGAAAGTCAAAAAAAATTCAATTCCATACTAAAATTTATTCTCGTTTCACTTATTGAGATGTTTTGATTTGATTTGGATTTGCAATGACTGATTTGAATTGCATTGTTTTTGTTGACTACAGAGTAATGTTCCTATTCTCTTGTTTACTCATGGTGATATTGCCCACCTTGAGGCTGTGGTGCGCAGACGAGGAGGAAGACCACTTAGCTGTTATAATAATGCTCACCACTGCACCTTACTTCTTATTCTTTTGCCGGTATGTATTATATGTCTGTTTTGCAAGATATGTCTTCTATTCATTACATCACGACAGTGTACCTATACGCCTTTTTCCACAGAGGTTTCAAGACTGTCGGGCCATTCGTTGTCATGATTTATCGAATGGTGATGGGTGATTTGCTTCGTTTCGTTTGCATTTATTTAGTGTTTGTAATGGGCTTCTCTCAGGGTACGTATCTAATATGTTTATATCTTTACTGTGAATGTACATCTGTTCGTACTAGTTCAATCTCTGATGAATTCCTTTCAGCGTATTACGTGATTTTCTTGTCTTTCGACAACCCGAATACTCCGGAAGGCGTTGACGATTCAGTGTCAAATCCTATGCCATCGCCAATGGAAAGTATTATGGCTATGTTTTTGATGTCGTTAACTTCGTTCTCCGACTATTACAGTGCTTTCGAACGTACCGACCACGAAATCGAGGCGAAAGTAAGCGTTCTGTACCCTTTATTCGAATTTAAAAAAAAAAAATTGCAAATGAGGTGCTTTTGATTTTTGTCTCTTGTCTGTAAAGTAAATTATATTGCAGCTCTTATTCGTGATGTACATGATAATAGTGGCGATACTGCTGGTGAACATGCTGATCGCCATGATGGGCAACACGTACCAGAAGATAGCGGAGACGCGTAACGAGTGGCAGCGGCAGTGGGCGAGGATCGTGCTGGTGGTGGAGCGCAGTGTCCCACCTGCTCAGCGCCTTAAGCAATTGCTAACATACAGTCAACCTATGGCCAGTGGTAAAAGAGCTTTGGTGTTGAGGATTAATCAAAAGGCTAGTAATATACACGTATTATTAATTTTCTGGCAATTCAGTTTCAATGTATTAAAAAAATGCGTATTGTTTATATTTTTGTGCACTTTTTTAATATCTACAGTATCCTATTGCGTTGATGAAAGCCATTCAGAGATTTTTAAATCATAGAACGGAACGTATAAAATTTTTTTAAATATAAGATTACCATACTAAATACGCCACTAAAAATGGAATGTTGTATAGGATGAAGATAAAGAGGAAATGAAAGAGATTCTCGAAATGAAACGCACTCACCAGCGAATTGTCGAGAAGAGGAAACTCCGCGAAGCGAAATTAAAATACTCTAAGGAAAGTATGGCGTCACCGGTCAGCAAGATCTATCCCATTAGGAAATAGTAAAATTCCTTTAAGAGTGACTTTGTTCTAGAATTAGACGAAAATAAATCGATTATAGTCAATTATCACGATATAGGTATTAGATATAGAAAGCACTGTTATATCTTTAGCAATTGAAAACTTGTTATGTTCTGAAAAGTTATAGCATGTTACATAAAAATAAAATTGGAAAAGGATGAGGTTGTATTTCATTGGCTAATTTACATAATTTTATTTCATTGTCAGAGGGACGATTTACATTGATAACTAGCAAAAATCATTTTCCTATATTTTTATAGAACACGTTAGTATTAAGCAGATTCTGAAATATTATTGGAGCTATTCAAGAATAGGTATACGAGGCGATAGATGCATTGGTACTGCAATGCTACTAGTCGCTAAGCTAGCGATTCTATTGTTTAATCAATGCATGCAATGCTATAAACACGTTAGCATTTTCAGCGACCGCTTAATCCCCATCCTGTGTAACCTGCACTATTATTACCAATCATTACAAGTTGTTGCCGTATTTTGATTAAAAAATGGGTAATACTGAAAGTAATGTAACAAGTGGTGTGAAGAAACAGGCGGGAACATCAACACAGAAACTTTACAAGCTTATCGATTTGAAAGGTATGTTATTAAGTAGATTTTCAATTCAAATTACACAATCCAATGTGCCGTTCTTTTTGTAATAAACGCAGCAAAATATATTTTTATAAGATCGTAAATCGCTACAGTGTATATTTTACTTGTGATTTACTAGAGACAACTCAATTTCAGCGTTAAATAGTCTCATCACTCAAGATCAATATGTTGATTTTAAAATCCTCATGTTGAAATTAACAACCAATAGGTACTTAGATTATAGACAATTTAATTTATCGTTAAACAATCTCATCACTCAACATCAATATGTTGACTTTAATATACTCACGTTGAAATGAACAACCAACTTGACACGCACGTTTAAGACGGAATTTCGTCTGAAGTGTGCCTGAAGTTGCGTCCATTGATATCTTTAAAATTGTCGTAACACGATCTCAATACATTTTTTCTTCATTTTTGTCCCAACACTGTTGTTGTAACAAGGCGGAGGACTTCTAGTGGACATGATGAAGCGCGCTGTCCAAAGCAAGCAGTACGCAGAAATTGATCACGCCATCAAGACGAAGGTGGAGCCGTTCCTTTACAACAAAGGTAAAGGACGCTACATACCGATATCGCATCTGGTTCTGCTGCGGAATAAGGAACGTCCAAGACACAAACTGGTAAATGTATGGGTAATAGTTAGCCGATAAGCAAAGTAAATTATATTTACATTAAGCATTTCAAAATTATCACGAAATACATATAGAAAGTGTAAATTACGATTTACAGGACAGGTTACGGCAACTTACGTAAAAAAATTCAATAAGTCGCATTTACAAGCAGTTGATAAAATCGATGAGGGCATAAAATCTTCGGGTGGAAGACAAAATTGAGAAGTAAATTATTATATTGTTTTAGTTACCACCGTTAAGAGGTATGGAAAATCCAGATGAAGAGTTCGACATAGATAAGGACTGGCCAGCCGTCTCGCAGGAGGAATACGATGGCAATCCTTCAGGTTACAGAGAGCTGTGCTGGGATCTGAAGGTATAAAATTACTGATTTGATATTATACAATTAGTCTTCGAGTTTCAATATTTTGTAAAGCTCGACGAGAGAATGGAGATGATTAACGCCTGAAGACGCAGCAGCCTGCATCATATTGTATTTCTAGTTGATTTGTTTTTTTGGTAGAATTCCTTTTGGGGTGTTGTCTTCATGTATTTCATATTTCCGATTTAATATCAAAATTTCCAGGAACGAGGAGCGGTCGGCGAGACAATCCTGCACTTGTGTTTACTAAATGCAACATCGCTTCTAGCAGACCTTGCCAAGCGATTGCTGCGGTTCTATCCTAAACTCATCAATGATATTTACATGAGTGACGAATATTACGGTGAGTATTCTCTTCGTAACTCCATTTAAATTAGACATTTTGTATTCCTCTACTAAGCTTGAGTCTATTATTATAAAGTTTTTACTTCAAAGTCGAATTTAATCAGATTTATTGTAATTGCCGTCAGCTTTTTTAAGTTCCCTCGAAGTACAGAAACTCTCAGGAAAATTTGTCATGGGTCATCCATGCAAAAGCCACATACTCTTGTCTAATTGAAGAGCTTTAGCGCTATAGCTTAGTAAAAATAAATACCACAAAACATATCACACAAAGATACATAAAAGTATTTTCAAAATTTTGTTAAAGTGTTATCAAAAGATCAAGAACGTAAGTACCATGTATCTATGTTAGCCATAAAGAAAATTCTTAAAAATTTAGTTACTATATATCTATTATACGAGTCGATCTCGTATATAAAAGCGAAAGGTCACTCACTCACCCATCACGAAATCTCAGGATCTACAAGTGCTAGAAGTTTCAAATTTTGCATGCGGGTTCTTTTAAGGACTTAAGTGCTCACTAAGACGGGATTTTATGAAACTCAATCCGTAAGGGGGTGAAATGGGAGAGTAAAGAATGTATGAAACTTTGTCAATTTTAAACCGATCGGGCTGAGACTTTGCATGCATAAAGTTACTATGACATAAGCATCCCTTAAGAAAGGATTTTGATAAATTACACCCCTAAGGGGATAAAATAGTAGATGAAAGTTTGTATAAATCTTCTTAGATTTTACTTAAATTCAAACGCGGACGAAGTCGCGGGCACAGCGAGCAGTTAATAATAAAACACTTTTCACTCTGTCCTCGCTCTAGAAAGATTGTATCGAAATCAATTTATTAAATAGAGTACGTACATGACGGAGTTGCTCAAAATGTAAGGCAGTAATGATTTATTACGAACTCTTCCCCTTTAACGTTCGCGTGAAATATTAAACGGGATCAATTTGTGAATTTTTTTATCAGCCGGAAAATGTTTCGTAAGTGGATGGAAATTTAATGGGGATTAATTTCCCAATTAACACACTGAATTTTATAAGTAACGTGACTTGTGGTACGATTAATATTTATAATTTATTTATCTTATATCAATTACCTTAAAATAACCATGATTGCAACATTTATTCCTGATAACAACAAGCGACAAGAGACTTTGCGACTAAACTTTGAATAGAGACCACATTTTAGTTGAAAGTTTCGTAAAAACTCTGGACCGGATGTATTACTGTCCACGTAAAGTTTACAAGTATTGTATAATCTTGATTGAGTAACCGAAAATCATTTTGGTTCCACTGTTTGATGTACTTTTTCGCGGTTCCGGGAACCCAGAAGCTTTTCCATCAAATTGCTCTAGTTCGAGCTACATCAACATCAATCAACCATCCAATAAAACAGCTGATGGAGTAGTTCAATTTCTGATTTTTCGTAATATTTATCGATAGCAGTTTTTTATGGCATTATCGGTATTCAGGTGAAAGCGTTCTTCACATGACTATAGTAAACGAAGATCCAACGATGGTGAAGTTCCTGTTGGACGCGGGGGCGGATTACCACGAGCGTTGCTATGGCAACTTTATGTGCCCCGAAGATCAGAAAGCCTCCAGATCGGATTCGCAAGAACACGAATGGGTTAATGTCCAACCCGACACCAATTACGATGGGTGAGGATCTGACCATTCACCAAATTTATTATTAACGGATAAAGTCGAATCCTTCAATAACACCACACATCTGGAAGAGATCACACATTACTATTATATTAAGGTTATATATCTGAGCTTCTTGAGGTTAGCCTTTAGTTAAATTTATTTCATGTTTCAGTTTTTCCTTTACAAAAATTAGGTAAAACGTTAAAAACTTCTGCTCGGTTATTTTGAAGGAAAAATATCCAAACAATGTTTAATCCATAATGAGCTAACTTTTCAAGTCTGAGAGGTTTTTCTTGCGATGCCATGTTGAGACGAATAAGTTTTTCATTTTAATGGCTAATTTCATTCGCAAACAGAGCGGTAATTTAAAAGTTACCAGCGAAATGGTTTTCGTGTAACGTTTGAATAGTTCCATTTATAAAATGCTTAACAACATTTTTAGAAATCAACGTTGTTTTGTATATATCTCATCAACAAACAAACATCTTGGATTTGTCTGTGAAATTAAGACGTAGTTGATGTGTACATAGGTATGTATACTGGGGAGAGTATCCTCTGAGTTTTGCTGCGTGTCTCGGACAAGAGGAGTGTTATCGGCTGATCCTGGCGCGCGGAGCAAACCCCGACAAACAAGACACCAACGGGAACACCGTACTGCATATGCTTGTTATTTACGACAAAATTGTAAGTGTTCTTATTCGTATATGAAATGCACCCAAAAAGGCAGAGAACGGATTTTCAATCGCGTTGTCGATTTTAGGGAAATTCGTTGATGTAAATGGTCACAAAAATTTACTTATATTATCAGCTGAAGTTATTTAAGTGTATCACTTAAGAAGACTTTTACAGTTAATATATTTCTATGTGTTGTCACTGAAAAGTTTGCAAATATACATTCAGATGCTAAAGAAGTGTAAAAGAATAATCTTAGAATTTAAGCAAATCGGACCAGATTTATAAAATTTCTTGGACGATTACAAAACAAT
This sequence comes from Agara michaeli, assembly GCA_018245675.1. Taxonomy (NCBI): domain Eukaryota; kingdom Metazoa; phylum Arthropoda; class Insecta; order Lepidoptera; family Hesperiidae; genus Agara; species Agara michaeli. The sequence continues at coordinate 8,745 of DWDX01000988.1, read as the reverse complement.
AATCTTGAAGTATTGTCGTTCTGACTTTTTACTAGGGCACATTTGACATGGCCTACGAAGTGGGAGCATCCTTGAATCTCCGCAACGTCCAGAATTTAACTCCATTGACATTGGCCGCAAAGTTGGCTCGGACCGAAATCTTCTTTCACATCCTCAATATCGAGAGAGAAATATACTGGCAGATCGGAGCTACAACCTGCGCTGCATATCCATTGGGTCTCGTTGATACTATTGACACCCAAACTGGGCTGATCAGCAAAGATTCCGCTTTGAATTTAGTGGTGTTTGGTGTGAGTTTTTAATATAATAATATCTCCTAATATTAAGTTACTAAGTAGTTGATTTTGTTAGTGTATCCAAAGCGCAACCTTTTTGATGTTCACTTCAAAATATTCTAAATCAGATTTCTGTAAAAAGTCTTGCTTTTAAAGTTCTTATTAAAACTGAAATTAAAGATAGATGAATCAACTTAGATGTAGATACATCAAAAAAATCCACACAATTGAGACTTTTTAAATTATAGTTAAAAGAAATTTTATATCAGTGAACTAGGTATTTCGACATTTTTAGGAGAAAGACGAGCATTTGGAGTTGCTGGAGGGCATGCTGATTGATCTTCTGAAGACGAAATGGAACACGTTTGTCAAATTTCGTTTTTATCAGCAATTTATTTTCTTTTTCATATACTTTCTGGTATCATTAGTATGTTTTACGATCCGACCTGGCCCTCCTGATCATGCTCTCAATACAACAGCTGTTAATTCTACATCTGGGCCTATTGTTAATGACATGGAATCGGTAGATGATTTTGGTAAGAAGCCAAAAACAAATAATTTAAATATTTATTCAACTAATTTCGAAATATCTATTGAACATATACATTATTTTCTAGAGAACTGTTCTATAGTAAATAATACCAACGACGTTGAACAAGGAGCTGTTGAAATACTAAATGCAACTAAATCAGGTGGAACGCAATGCGGTCGATTCAAAAGTCATCCTAGAGACAAAGACAAACGTAAGTACTAAAAATAATGTCATCATCATTAATCCTTTAACTGGTGAAGAGGGACCACGTGGTAAGCCACGTTTATAAAACATGATTTGGCAGAATTCATACGCCTTAAAGAATATTATAGTGAACACTAAGAACTGTAGCTTTGCTCACGATCTTTTCCCCAATCTTTAGATTATGAGATATTTAATAATTATCTTTAGGAATCCACGTAAATTTGAATAGGCAGAGATATTCAACAAGGTTCGAGTCTTAGAACCCCGGACATTGAAGTCTATATGAAGAACGAAAAAAAATCGGTAGAGTATGATAAAGCAAAATAAACGAACTATAGTAATGGTTTTGGGATTCAAGTGATATCGTTTAATGATTACAATGTTGACAAAACTATTACAGCAACGGAATCATCAAAGGAAATCGACATGGAGGACTGGTGGGAGGAGCTGACGGAAGAATGTCGGTTGATGAATTACGAGACTTGGCAAGCGAAAGTATGAAAAATCTTGTCAGTAAAAAGAAAATCATTACTGTTTATACTTTTTTCAATTGCTAACATCATAGGCCATTTTATAGGTCAGACTAACCGCGGAACTGGTGCTATGGTTGGGAGCATTGGTGTACATTGGAGGTGCATTGCATGAAGCTAGATTCCTTGGTCTGAAAATGTTTGTCGAAAACCTAAGCACTGTGCCGTCTCGGTACGTAGATGGATAAATAAAAGTACAAAAAACGTTCCGATTTAAGCTTTCTGTTTTATATTCAACCATTTTTTGACGAATATGAAGAATATTTGATTCCTTCAAAATGATTAGGACCCCAAATATTAAATTTGAAAACTTGTGCAGTATTTTCTCACTATATCGTTATACATATTAATGTCACACTGTTTACAGGGTAATGTTTCTGTTTTCCTGTTTATTGATGATCACTATGCCAACACTGCGACTTTGGTGCGCCGAAGAGGCCGAGGACCATCTCGCTGTCATTATCATGTTGACCACTGCACCATATTTCCTGTTCTTCTGTCGGTAATATAAATGTTCTCTTTAATAGCTGCTCTTGAAATACAACTATTATATTTATATCATATTTATTTAGAACTGCTATAGTGTCCCAGGGTATCAGATGCCGGGTGTGTCTGTGTCGGCTAAAGTAAAGGCTGAAATAAGGAACTCGTCCTGAGACCAGGCGTAACTGTCTTTGCATTCTTAGGATTTGTCATCCTTGAAGGGTAGAAAGTTAGCCATTGAATAAGCTTATTTTTCCTTTCCTTTTAGTATTTTAGGTCCATATAATCCTAATTTGTACGCCGTAAAAGGCAAAATATGGTTTGGACTAATAATCTTGTAACATCTTTATATGTATGTACCTATATTTGTACAAATAAACGTCTTTGTCTTTGTCTTGTCTGTAGATAAATTCCTTGAAATATTCATTAACAGTAATAGCATAGTTAGCAAATTTGCAGTGGATTCAAGACCGTGGGCCCGTTCGTGGTGATGATTTACCGGATGGTGATGGGAGATTTGCTTCGCTTCGTTTGTATATATTTGGTTTTCGTAATGGGATTTTCTCAAGGTAATTGTAATTAAATCTAGGGTACTCTAAATTTTAAGGCTTATTAGAAAATGAGATGCAAATTTCAACGTGCCATTAAATGTTTCACGTCGTTAATTTTTGTGGCATCTTTTGAAAATTCCTGGCCTGGATTTCGCATTTTCATTGAATTATTTTTCTTTCAGCGTACTATATTATATTCTTATCGTTCGATGACCCGAGCACGCCGGACGGGGTGGACGATGCCGGCTCCAATCCAATGCCCTCACCCATGGAGAGCGTAATGGCAATGTTTCTCATGTCATTGACTTCCTTCTCGGATTACTATGCAGCCTTCGAAAATACGAGACACGAAACTGAGGCTAAGGTAATTTAGTTTAGAATATTATTGATAAATGAATGCAGTGTAAAAAAGTAATATCTAAAATTTCATGGTATTATTCACCTATTTCTGCCGTGAAGCAATTGTTATTACAATTTGTGTTTCGGTTTGAAGGGTGTGGAAGCCGGTCCATGTGTATATCAGAGGCGACCATCTCAGTCCTCAAGAGTGGTGACGCATCTGTGACGGACCTCTGATAGGGCAGATACTAATGAATACTAACTGCACTTGCACTAACAAAAACTAACTGTACTAATATTACTAATAGTCCCATTCCTGCAGTCCTATTACTAATGAATACTCACCGACTAATTCTTGTTAACACCTATTAACTAAATTCATACTAATAGTCTCATCCCTACAACCCTATTAGAGGTCGGTTTCAGATGGCCATGGGCGGCAGCGGCCACTCGTGACTGCTGCCAGCTTGTTCACTACTCTGCTAACATAGTTTTTTTTTGTTTAAATATCAAAATACTTGTTCTATGACTTTGGTTGTTTCTTTTGTTGGTATTATTGTGTTGCTTAGATATTTCATATATATTAGGATGTTACTTGCAAAACTAAGATTTTCAGCGTAATGGAACACAACAAAAAACTCAGTAATCATTCGTCATTGACAGTTACTGTTCGTGATATACATGATAATAGTGGCGATACTGCTGGTGAACATGCTGATCGCAATGATGGGCAACACGTACCAGAAGATAGCGGAGACGCGCAACGAGTGGCAGCGGCAGTGGGCGAGGATCGTGCTGGTGGTGGAGCGCGGAGTCCCGCCGGCGCAGCGTCTGAAGCAGCTGCTCGCGTACAGCCAGCCGATGGCAAGCGGCAAAAGGGCGTTAGTTCTGAGAATCAATCAGAAGGTAACGACAAATGATTGCAGCTTAACTCTAATGTATGGGGATTTGTTGATGTTAATTAAAAAAATTAAATGTACCACAGGACGAGGATAAGGAGGAGATGAAAGAAATTTTGGAAATGAAACGGACTCATCAACGTATTGTTGCAAAGAGAAATCAACGGGAAGTGGAAATGAGGAATGCTAAGGGGAAGATTCCGCCGCCGACAGTTAGAAATTATCCTATTAAAAAGTAAAGTGGACGAAATGAACACGAAAAGATCACCGTAATTTCTATTTTGCCTTTTACTTGTTTGTTTTTTATTTAACGTTGTGTTATGTAATAAATCTTTTTTGATATAAATACTCGTGTTTAATTTGTACACAATTTTTAGGAATGACTGGTCACAGAATATCGAGTTACAGTCGTTTTGTCGCTACAAATCGTTTGTTTGGGACAGGTGCATTGACCTCTATGATTTACAATTCAATAGTATATTGTACATTAGTTTTAACCCATTGTGTAAAAATATGTATAAGGTATCTCGCAGCGTGGTCATCGGGACTATTTCAATTTGCATAGTGGTAAATATGGAGAAACTTCAAAGGTCAAGCTTAGCGGTGAGTATATATAAGAATATTCTGTTACGAAACATTTTTCTCATGTCTCTGCGGATAGGTAGGTAAGTGTGAATTATGGCTGTTCTTTATGAAGTCATGGACGCAGGTACTAGTACAAGTTTTACCTATGAATTTTAAGGTTTCATTTAGTTACTAGAAAGCAGTACCTAGTAACTTCATCTAACCATTAATTAGATCACCAGTCAATGGTTTTAATGTGGATGATGGATATACGAAATTTACTGTAACTTCGCTGTTTTCTCCAACTCTGTCGGTTTCTCGGCTACTATATGTATTACAGTCTATAAGCACAGGTACCAGAGGGATTGGTTGTCTCTAAATAAAACAGCCTACAGGATAAACTGAACAATCGAATTATTTTCGAATTATAATCTTGATAACACACAATGTTATTCAGGTCAAGTTAGCATCTTATATTTTCTATTTAAATAATACCATTCAGACATCAAATATAGGACATCTTATAAACTTGGCAGTCGTAAATCAACAACCGGTGATGAAAACTGTGAATGAACGGCGCGTTGTGTAATGTTTGACGCTAACGGTAAAACACGCGTGCTTGAAATAAAACCTAGTTTGAATCCATTAATAGTTCTTATTTCAAATATTTAGTTAATTTTAAAAGCAAAATAAAAAAAAACTAACCACAAGGGTAGACGTAATTTATGATATTTGATTAATCAACATTAAATAATTAGGGAGCTATTTTTAGACTTCCTCAAAATTCACAAAACGTAAAACAAGCGAATTATTGAACAATAATTAGAAGTTATGTCAAATTATATTACAAACTTGTTTGGATGGCTGTATGTTATTGTTAACAGTTAACATCTGCCGTTGTTAATAACAATTCATTCAAATAGTTACGTAACTCGCAAAATGTCTTATCTTAATCTTGGCTTTAAACATTTAAAACGTATTTAGGCGTAAAAGATAAGTCACGTACCCTTAGATTACAAGAAAGAAAATTACTTTGTTGTATTTATTTGCAATGTCCACGATTGATTTTAACAATACAATTGGGGTCATGTTAGCGGTTACGTCGTTTTTGCCTTGCTTTTGCTTTGACTTGTAAAGTTAGGTCACAGCGGGTGCAATTAGCACTTAGATAGGTAACCGCTGATGGTCAATTACAAGCATTTTCCTGCTTCAGAGGGCAGTTGTTATCGTTAGCCTACAATTGTCAACCTTGTTGAAAGCCATAAAGGCGATTTAAAAACATCCGAGAGACGGTTTATTGTTATTTATTATTACGGTTTATTATTACGGTTTATTCACTAACCTGTATCCCTATCGATCTTTAGAAATATGTTTATGACCTCTTGCGGTTAGGGTAGAGGCAGGTGCTCTGCAGTGGGACGATATATAAATTTGCAATTTGCAAATATAAATATAATTTGAAATATTTGCGTACGTAATATAATGAGATGCTGTTATTTCGCGAAGAGTATATTATGGACATAAAATTCTAAAACCGTTGATAACTCTGCCAGATTGTAAATAAAACAAAAAAACTGATAAAACCATAAGAAAACATTCTCCACTATTTGGGACGACTAAATATTATAACGGTGAACAAGAACAAATCACGGACTAACAATGACACGTCAGCGCAAAATAAACATCTGTAATAGGCACTAAATGGAGGGACAAACAATGCGTCGGACTCCTGAAAATTTCAGTTAGTACAATATGTTACTGGAACTTGTAATGTTTTGTGCAATCGCTTTGTGTCTATGTCGTTTTGAAGCACGCACGGTGCGTGGTGGAGGTGCGTATATAACCGTAGATCTTGTATTGGCGTCGCACACTGAACCCGGCGACACAATCATGAGGAGTGCGGTGAGTACCTAAATAGCAGCCGAAAGTGAAATTATGTACACGGCGTCAATTCAGGCTTGGTCAACTTTTCCAGCCAACTCAAACAATTTGATTGTATTATTACGCGGCGAAACGATTTGCATAATGTTAACTTAGCGTGGACACTGTGAACTTGGAGTATTTAATATTCATTAGGACATTGGATGGAATGCTTTTTATGATACATTCGTATTGTTTTTACATTTTCGGATGCATTATAATCTTGATAACTGACCCATAGGATGATAAGGTACAGTATTTATAGTGTTTTAAATAAATGTTATGTGTAAAATATTATTTGCTTTCAGGTGGTAATAGTTTTAGCGGTAATGTCTGTTGTGGTGGGAGAGGCGCCGTACCATCTGCCGCGCCCAGCGCCCCACGCCCCTGCATTTGAGTATCCATCGGCGCCTGCGCCGCCACCACCGCCACCGCCTCCACCGCAGCCGCCACAGCAAGCACCAGCACCGGCACCTGCACCTGCATTATTCCCCCAGCTCAGCCACCCTCACTCTCAACCGCCACTCATACACTACCCTCATCCAGCACCCGCACCACATCCATCACACATCCCTAACCAAGGATATAATTATCAACAACCAAGTTTTGGACCCGAATTCATTCAACATGCGCCACAACCTGCACCACAGCCCATTCCAGTGCACCCTCCGCCATCGTCAATATATTTACCTGCACCCCAACCACAACCTCAACCCATAGTTCCTTTCCACTCTCATCATATTAGAATACCTCAGCCTATTTCTTATCATCAACCACAACCCGTGCATTACCCCCAATTCCAGCCAGCCTTCCCTATTACTTACCCACAGCCACAACCGATTCCACAGTCATTCTACGGGTTACCTCAACCTCAACCGCAACCCCAACCGCAACCTCAACCACAACCCCAACTCCAACCGCAACCGCAACCACAACCACAACCGCAACCCCAACCTCAACCGCAACCACAACCACAACTCCAACCGCAACCGCAACCACAACCGCAACCGCAACCTCAACCGCAACCACAACCGCAACCCCAACCACAACCTCAATCATATCCACAACCTCATCCTTTGCCTAACTATATCTATAACATTCCCCAAACTCCCGTACCACTGCCAGCTCATATTTTCTCACAACCGCAAGCGCCGCAGCCATTAGCTCCATCAAACCAGGTTCCTTCTCAAGGTTACTCACACCCTCAATCACCACAACATGTTGCCGCACTGCCACTTCAATCTCAATCATTAGTTAATAATCCTGTCTCTAGTTATCAAGCGGATTCTAATCAGTACAGTGGACAGGCTCAAACACATAGCGATGCTTTGGATGAAACTGTTGTCAGTCGAGTGCAAAATATTATAACGGAAAATGAGCAGTCGTCGGCGAGAAATGCAGGATATCTGTCCTTAGTGTCTGGGGTGTCACTAGAAAACGCTATGCCAAGCTTGGAAATATCTTCATTCATTCATAGCTCTCCTCAAAATGATGCCGGTTTGATAGATGTTCGTTCCAATAGTGCATCATTATCGTCCTCATCATCATCGTCATCTGGTGCAGTTAGTCCTGCTTCCGGCTATGACGCGCCGACTGCTTCTGCAGGTAGCAGTCAATCGAGTGAAAGCAGTGGTAGTTTCACATTCTTGCCCCAGAATAAGCCAGCCATTCCGTATGGTGTTCCGAATTAAATAGAATATAAGTAATATTGTATAAGTAACATTTTTTAAGCTGTGTAAATAAAATGCGTAAATATTATAAGTATGTTTTATTTTTATGTTGGCAGCACATATTACAAAATCAGTATTTCTCTTTACATTTAGTTAGCAGAAATTGTTTTGTCACAGTCTAACGTTCTAAATTTGAATATTTCCATCATTTGTTCAATGTTAGCACTTGTAAAAATAGATATGGTTTTAACAACAATTGTTCCTACAAAAAATCGTTTAAATATTAAATCAGAGAAAAGGTATATTTATCATAGTACAAGTGTATTTAGCAAATTATACCTACACGCAATTTTATACTTACAAGATTAATAGAATGATCAGATGTTTGCGCACTAAGAGTTCGTAATCCTGATATGTCCTTGTTGGTGTTGTCAATAAACATTACTGCAGCTTTTGGCATGCATGAATCATTTTGACGTATCAATTGAGGCTGGAGGGGACCCTAGATGTTCAGAAGTGGCATTTTAAAGGCTTTCTATTAAAAAAAAAATTATCAAGTGTGCCATTATATATGTAGTGTCTATTCGAACTTATTACGATATTTTACCCATATACATATTGTTTATTTAAAAATGAATGCATAACGAATTTACTTCAAACCGGCTACAGATTTATCGAAAATACTAAAAAAACACTAAAAAACTTTGACTGCCTCGTTGGTCGGGCGGTTGCTAGCGCGACTGCCGATCGGGAGGTCCTGGGTTCAAATCCCGGGTTG
>DWDX01000987.1:0-21285 GCA_018245675.1 Agara michaeli | reverse complement strand
ACTAACTGGACTAATATTACTAACAGTCCCATTCCTGCAGTCCTGTTACTAACGAATACTCACCAACTAATTCTTATGAACACCTATTAACTGAATTCACACTAACAGTCCCATCCCTACAGCCCTATTAGAGGTCGGTTGCAGATGTCCACGGGCGGGAGCGGTCACTCATGACTGTTGCCAGCTCACTCGCTGCTCTCATAACATAAAAAAAACTTGTATAAAATGATATATTCATATAATTTATCTTTTATACATAATATATAACGTCGCTTTAAGTGTTCGTATTGGCAAAGTCTGGGTAAGAACATACAACCTACTTTAGATAGAAAACTTTTGCTTACCTTATAAACATCAGGCGAGTAAGAAAACGAACAAACAGCCTTTGAGGTTCTTTGTATATAAAGGGTTAATCGTTTCAATGGATATTACTTATTAGAAACAATTTGACTTTGGCACGAGGATAACATAAGCGCACATAAAACATTCACATTTTTTACTGCCGGTACTGCATCCACGTAGCTTAGTGAACTCACAACAAATCGATATGTAGATCAATCACCGGGTGACAACGACTTACTCTAACAATTATATACTTGTACTCATTAATTCCTTCACTCAAGCCGCGCTCCAATCCTTTGTGAGTATTGGCTTCATTCGCGTTCCTTTTTTTTAATTTGTATAATTCCATTATGTGTGGGAGTCTTCGGAACCCTGTGGGTGGGTTAGCGCTACATTCAACCCTCCTACTTTTTCCGGAATTGAGATCGGAAATATCGCGTATTACCTGCTAATAGATTTGTACTTTTATTTGAACAAAACGTAAAGATAAGTGTTTTTGTTGCACAAAGAAGAATCGCTGGCGATACGTGTTATTTCAGGCCAAGTGTTTGTTTCTATTAAAAGTTATTCTGAATTTTTCAGTATGAAATAAAAGTTGCGCGCCGATACAGCCAATGGACGTCACGCGGTTCGATAAACGCGATGCTATCTCAGAGTGAAGCGCTCTGTGTAATAAAATCTGAGCCGGTGGAAACTGGAATATAATGTTAAATTATTTGAGTAAGCCATATGACAATATTTGACGAGCCGACCTGCACGCGAGTACATAAGATTAGATCGGCCCGCTGTCCGGGGATCGTAACGCTTAGCACGATAGACAGTGTCGCCCGGCAATATGTTTCTTATCAATATAAACTGTAACTTTACTGAATCTCACGTGGCTCAACGCACACAAAAGGGGTACAAAGTTTTCTCTTCGCGTATTAAAACAAAATTGCAGGGGCTTAAAGTTTATAGTAGTTACTGTGCGCTTTAACTGTTATTTGCTCATTTTAATCCTAATTCCACAAAAACTGGTCAGAATGTGTTAAAGCTAGACAAAACTGGCTATTCCAGGTGTAAAGTTGCGCGCAGTTTAGCGGCGGAGCGAAGGCTACGATGAAGTGCCACTCGCCGTGTCCATGGCCCGTAGCGGTTTGGGTTGCATTGTTGTTTTATTTTATATGTACCATACTTTACTGCAGCTCTGTTACAGTGTAGTTTAAATGGTGAGAAGTGGGGAAACCGTTATTGTTACGATTTGTTTTACGTTCTATTGTACGTAAAAAGGGGTATCCAGTATATCGGGTAAGCTAGGAGTGTAACCGCCAACATGGAGTAGAAGGGTCCGGGTTCAAATCCTGGCACGTATCTATGAATATAAAACTTAAGCGCTTTTTAAAATGTAATGGTTACTGGCGTAGCGGTTAAGAAAAACTTACACAGCTTAGAGTTTATCTACATCTGTCTATCTACCAAATCTACACAATTTAATTATCCATAACGTTGTTTATGATATGTAAAGTGAAGAAGAATATAAGTGTATATTGGCTCGCGCGACACGGACTCGCTCATGACAAAATATCAAAAACAGGGATATACAGATCGGCCATTAAACACGAAATATTTCCTCCCGCATATCGTGTTTGCACACGGGCGTAATTCAGATATGAGTTTTTCAATTTATCTTTTAATTTAATCTTGTTAATAAATACTTACTAACAAGTAACGAGATACACAGATTTTATATAAAATATGGAATTGTAGACAGGATGTCGTTTGCCGCTAACCTTACATTATATTTTACAAAATATTCACTAATTAAGACCTAACCAAATAAATATACGCTTCAGAAATACTAGTAAAAATATCATTCTGCAATTTGCAGAGAAAAGATAATACTTTGCATAAACTGAGAACTCGAGCGAGCTTACGAGCTTTTAATCAAAATCCGCCGTTTGAAACTGGAACCAACTGGCCGAAACTAGTCTCGAATAATATTTATCCACCATCGAACAAACAACCGTGCGGAGCAAGAACTGCACTTGTACAACCCTAGCTCTCAGTTACAAACTGAAAAGAACTTAATAACAACTACATTAAGACAAAAAATTCCTTGTAAACTAACATTTTTTGTTTAGAACGCTCGTATAAAACATTTGGCTCATATACAGCAATGTATTATCTCTCTACGTCCAACGTGTTAGGATATGATATTCATTTCTTCAGCTTCTCATTAAGTTGCTACGGTAGGGTTGGCGGAGTTCGTTTTATTTCGTTTTTACATATTGTTGTTCTATTACATTGTAGAGGGATGTATAAAATCAATGAAGCTAACAAACCCGTGTAATGGTTCTTTAAAAATGAAAAATGACCGCAATGTAAGGTCAATGGACGCTGATAAGTCCTATTTTTGTAAGAGAATTCTGTACGGGTATCGTACACTATATAGAGATAGAAACGGCGTATGGTAATTCTCTTTATATTTACCCATTAAGGACCATCTACCTACGTCGTCGTACGATCGCTTTGAATACAGGCAGGAGGAGGTTTCAAAGCGTCCGAATATTATATTTAGCTCTGAATAGAGGTGCAATGAAGCTTGCTTATCTACGAGGCAAATACCTAATGCGTGTACACCGAGCGACCTAGGGCGATAAATCTCCATGACCATTGCACGCTATCTTGGATCTTATAATTGAAGCGTTAAGAATGAAATTAGCGTGGAACGAAGCACAAGTTTGGTGTGGACGTCGTTGCCGGGCAGGTGAATGGTACGCAGGATAAACGCTAGTCATCTATTCATCTAATGTCCTATCAGTGTACTTGGTATACTTTTGAATTTAAGACTCCGGCAATTATGGTCGATCCCCTAACGGGGTCGTCAGAGAGCGGCGAGTGTCAAATATCTTTATAAACGTGACTTGCTGCAACTATATTCGCCTTTGACTGGTCTCGTGGTCGAGTGGTAAGAGACCGTGACTGCAAACCCAGAGGTGGTGGGTTCGAGTCCCGCCCGGGACAAACATTTGTGTGATAAGCACAATTGTTTGTTCTGTGTCTGGGTGTAATAAAAATATCTATATATAATAGTATTATATAATACGTATTTATGTATGTCGATCGGTCGGTTACTATAACACAAGCTTTTACTTGCCTAATTTGTAATCAGATAGCCGCGTGTGGAATTGTCCTATTAATTATTATGATACATTCAAAAATTATCATATGTAGGATTCACGTTTACATTTTAATCATTAAGCGAGGCGGGACGCGCCGGGCTCAGCAAGCGCGTCACGTAGCGTCAGCGCCGCTCCGTGTCATTGTTCAAATGTTTACGGCGTGAGCTCGGCGTGGTGCGCGCCGGGTGACGTCACACATCTCTCTATTCCGGCCCACTAGCAACGCACGAACGTTCAGGTTAATTGGTCTGATCCAACGATCTATACTTATATCATATTCGTATATATGTACGAATATAACACAGTCTCTGTGTTGCGCTTTCACGATCGACTCTTGGATCGATTGTGACTCGGATTAGCTTAAACAATTGTAACCTAATTATTAAAACAACGAGGACCGACTGCTTAACGAGCCTTCAAAACGACGGAGAAGCTCCAGAACATTTGTCATCAGCGGTCACTCATTCCAGTGCCGACCGCGTCGAGGTTAGGCTGAGTATTTTTACTGTTATAATTTATTTTAACTTAGTCTAGCAAACAGGCAGAGGAGTTGTCCGTGCAATGCCGGTTGTGACGGGCGGCACTTTCGAGAATTCTGTCTCGAATATTCAGTAATAATCCAAGGCATAAGCGCACATGCGATCGATACCTGGACACGCCGGTACCGCGCGGCTGTGGGCTACATTAATGAACCGAATCAGTCTAATTTGTGAATAGCAGTCACTGGCAGACGCGCGGCGGCCGCCGTGCTCCTAAAATAACGCTTCAATACTGACACACGAAAATAATAACATCTTTGCACGATATACGCTAGCCTAAGTGTTTTTTTTTCTCAGCGTCATTGTGAATAACTTTCATTGGCTTTGGCTGTTGTTATTCCGAATAAATAAATAAAAATACACTGCGCCTAGTTGTAACCAGGTTACTAAAACGTTATGATCAATCGTTTTGTACTGGCTATCGTTCCATATTTGTAAATTCATTACTAACACCTTATATTTATACAGTCATGAGCTACTACTAACGCGCGTACATTGTCTTTAAGAAAATACACATATACTTAGTCGGCAACTTGATTCTTTTAGTCGTCCGACGGCAAACCTTAAAACCACAGTCAAAACACAATTAACTAAATCTGAACTAGACAGAGCCTGAACCGTTTCGAGCTACTTTTGATCGGTAATAAACTATTGGACTTGCACATTTAAAATTTTGTATGTTGAAAAAGCGCAACTTTGCACCTGTTCCGTCCTTTTTACCGAACATGGCCCTCTTTAACTATTTAGTGTTTTCGAAGAGACTATCGTAATTCCGCAATATGCGCGTAATCATGATTATGTTCTGTAAGCACGACGGAATCTGGAAAAAATAGAGATAACGTCCGACCAATATTTATTAGTCGATTACGTTACAAGCCATCACGTCGCGAACGGCGCGACACAAGATCTAAATTAAAATATTTTCATAAAGAATTGTGAGCAGAATTCCAATTTGTACTTTAAAATAAATTGTAAGGATCACAAAAGAATAAATAGAGAATTCGGTACAGATAGGGCAGCGCGAGGAGCGCCGCGGTTGTTATTTCGCTCACGTAGCGACGTATTGTGGGTGTGCGGCATTTTAGCGGCGCCCGTCGAAATCGCTCGCAATTAGCGTCAAATCTGTATTGTTAAGGGACCGATATTCACAGATTTGCCGAACGACACCTACGCTGCAATGTGACACATCCTTATATTAATTATGTGTAAAAACTATCTATTTCATGTAATCGATGTAATGATCTTTGTACGCGCTGTGCTCCTATAGTTAACAGCAAATACTAAATGAATGTTATAACAACAGAAGAATCAATGTTAGCGCATTATACCAATACACAATTTAGAAAACAAACAAGTGGGTGCCGTTGAAGTAGTTCGTAGCCGTTGCTACAAAAGTAAGTTATCAACGTGGTTAATCCAATTGCAGGTAACTACGTGTAGTATTAGGGTAGAGTCGTTTATACATAAATCCCATGTATTGAGCGACTGATCAGATAATACTCGAACGGACTATAGAACGCATTTCTAACTGCCGCTTGCGGGATAATATTTCATATTGTTAGTAATGGGTAATTCGGAGGAGAGAAATGTTTTGCAATAAACATACAGATTTATGGTTTTAGTCATTAAATTCGACTCGGTTCTTATGTTTTGTTTCACGTTACGAATATGTCATTATGTTACAATAAGTGTTCTGTTTCAAATTGCTTTTTTTCTCTTGTTACAATTAAAATGTTACACTGGTCTTTTGGTTCAGTAGTTAGATAAATATAGATTGCTAAACCAGAGATCGTGGGTTCGATTCTCACCTAAAACAATATCTGTTTGTGTGATAAGTACCTTTCTATGTCCGTGTCTGTATGTAATAAAAATGTCTATATATCAGATACCTACTATGTAGGTATTTATGTTTATCAGTTATTCGGTTACCATAACACAGACATTAAATTGCCTAATTTGATATCAGATGATCGCGCGCGGAATCGTCCCATTTAATATTATCTTTATTTGTTTGACTTTCTATCTATTCTTTCTTTCTTCTATTTGTTTTTCTCTAGTACTTAGAATAATATTTTGACATTTAAATGCTGTAACTTTTCTATGTTTCCCCCATATTATTGTAAAATGCATTGTTTTTTATTTCATCATATTATAATGTTTTTTTCGTTGCCAACGAGAATTGCTTCTTAAATCGTAGGCAATTAATAACAAAACGTTACTCTCATTATAAAAGTTAAATAGCCCGCCTTGTCGCTACGACAAAAGTACGCCATCTTAGCTTAATTAAGAAAACCTTTGATCTCGTGCGTATTACGTTTTGATTAATTCTCACGAAAATTATTACTATCAATTGAATAATATTGATTAAATTCTTTGTAACAATTAACCCTGTCGAGGCTCGAATCAGTCAATAATCTTTTTTGATAAGAGCCTGAAATGAATGAAAGCATTGTGACGTTATAATATTCCGTTAGTTTTGAGACATTAAAAAAGCTAAAATATTTCTTAAATTTAAACAGGACGGAATTTGGAATTGAAACTGACACGAAACCTTGCAAGATAATGAAGATTTAAAACGCTGTTTACATTTCGACATAGTTCATATAAAACTTTTGATTATAAGTTGTTAATTTAAAATTAATCTAGATGGATCAACATCTGCCTATTTTTTAAGTGTTCCGCTTGAAGCCGTTTCTTCAGCAAAGATTAGAAATAAGATAGCGGCTAGATCTGGATAAGAGGGAGAGCAGCTCGAAACTCGCTTCTGAAATTTCCATCATCACAAGTGTGGCGGTGGATGGACGTGCTTCGTGTCGGTGAAATAACCCTTCTGTTCGCAAGTTGCCGCGCTTTCCTGTAATACTTTTGCGCAATCGTCGTATACTTAGTAAGACTTAATTTTAAATAGTTTTATGTCTACTGTTCTCTTACCTACTAATATTTACTGTTGTATGTTAATCTATCAATTTTAAAATTTGTGGTGTTATAAAGTTTGAGTTATGAAACTTTAAATTACATCCTTGTAGTAAAGGTCGCGTACTTCGGTCGGAAGGCATCGGCGGTTCGGCGGCAGCGGGACGGCATCTGTGGCGGTGACGTCACAGCATACGAAAGTGTCCAAAAAGCAAGGTAATGAGCACGGTGCGATGCAGCATCCACTGCAAGGGTTGAACGACCGAACGCATGCGCCATGCGCCAGCTAAATAGCCGAGTTGTCTTAGCGCGCGTTCTAACGGCGATCAAATTTCGATCTTACTATGTAACGAACTAGATCCCTTTGGCTGTGCGTCGGTAGCCCGGCGTGCGGAAAGCGCTCAGTTATTCGTCGGCAGTGGACGGTGACGCACGTGTTCGATCCGTTCCAAGAATCGCCCGCGAAAAGTTTGCGAACTTTGACGCACGGTACTGGGTGATATTTTCAGAGGTGGTTTCTAAAAAGGATTGTATGTTTTGTGTTTTGGAAGCTGTATGGGATATTTGGACCATGGAAAGGTACTTTTATACAGTTGCTGTATTAAAAAAAATCATAATATAAAAAAAAATGTTTAAACATTTAAGACATTTTTTAAATATTAAGGTATATTTATTATAAATGTTTCAGATAAATTATAACATATTTTTAACACATATATTACAATTAGGCATGTAAAAACTTTTATATTTACGAAGTAAATTGTTTTCATCTTTTTTGAAAACGCAAGACATATTTCCACAAACAAAGTTATTGGTTGTTCTTTAAAAAAATTACATATAAGTATGTAATTTAATAGAAACCTATGTTACTGTCCCACTGCTGGTCTATAGAGTTTTCCCGAGCCTGGGTGAGACCTTGAGTAGAATCGTACTGAAATACTGTAAACAACACTTTCGCTCGTCTACTTTACGCATTGTCTCATATTGTTGTTGCGTACTTACCCGAAATTTAAATTGTACATATTGCCAACGATGTCATATAAATAATAATAAGATCAGAACACGCTGACTTAAGTCATAATAAAAACATTTCCTTACAAACCTGCGTATTTTGGAGCGCTTTTAGTAAAGCAAGTAGAAATTAAGTATTATGTGCTTTAATAATCATTTCAATATGTAAAGTCGTCAGCAAACCGTAGCAATTGTAATGATTATTATTTATTCTGTTGTGTTTTTCAAAAGGACCCGCAAACTAAATAAATGTAGAAAAGTTTTTATGATTATCCATATTTTCCGAAAACTTAAATACTAATTGGATTATTACTGACAATTAAAGTAAAATTGATTATATATATTAATGATATTTTATTTAAAAATACATTTAATAATAATGAAAAACAATCAAATGGTGGATATGAATTGGAATACAAATAATGTCGCAGAACGCTAGTTTATATCTTTTCGAAAGACCTGCAGATATCGAGGAACCAACGGACACTCCTGCGATTCATTCCCATATTATTATTATTAATGGCTCATTAGTTACGAGGCCCATTTGTAAATCATAAGGGATAGGGAGTCGATTCCCAGCCGATCTAACAATAGATTTCGAGATTAATAATGAACACATTAATGCCCAAACAACTGATAAACTTCATATTTCATCATATTCATATATATTATGATATGGGGTTCGTCAATAGAGGCGCAAAAAGAGCTCTCCTCTAAAGCCGGAAACGCACTGGGGACTCCTCGGATGTTGCAAGTGTCCATGAACGACGGTGACCACTTATCATCGGGTGGCCCGTCTGCTTGGCCGCTGGACTCAATTATACAAAACAAGAAATACGTATATTTAAAAATATTAGAAGTGGACCGACAGGTCGGAAATGCCGATTAATCGGTATATTTCTAGTCGGCGCTTAATCGGCAATAACTACATCTTTATTATATTTTATTCATACTGACATCCCGCAGACACTTTAGTATTATTTAATCTGTTCACATTAAACTAAGTATTACCAGTTACGTGATACATTTTGTATTTGGAACATTTTAATTGGCGGTAAGCGGCTATCGAAAGTAAGCCGTGTACGACCGCAAGTGCGAGCCGCGGTGGCGAAGTATTTACCGTCATCGGGAGATGCGGCGCGGAATGAGGTCAATTAAAGTGCAAAACTACGCGACACATAATATTTCATTGCGAAATGTTAATTAATTGTCAGCGTAGCAACGTAACAGAGTCACGATGGGAACGGCTTCCAAATCTGTTTCATTTTCAATTTTTGTACGTTTTATTGAAAGCATGAATGTACGAAGAGAGTGATGAATGTGGCACGAGCGCGTCAGATATGGTAGGATATTATGAGTATATTTGGCACTCGATGCGTTCTGCCTACCCCGTTGGAGACCTGGTGAAATGGTAAATTAATAATAACAACTTTTAAACGCAGCTAATCATTGACACCGCCATTTTACACTCAGTCAGAACAAATACCTACTCATGGTCATCGTGCATATTTATATTCGTCTTGGGTAGGGATAGAACGGGTTTCTCCCTGCATAGCTGTCAGGATCTCTAGCCACCGATCAAACAAACCAGGTAATACGTATACAGCGTAGTGGATGTATTATGTATTAGTCGAATTACTAACAGAACATCTGGCTGGCCTCACCACTGGCGGAGCTATTGTTGTCGTCTGTTTGTTACGAGGCAGACTGGCAAGCAGCATTCGCGCTGCTATGTTGTAGAAAGCAATAAAAAGGTTTTCGTGGGCGAGCACTTAGCAGGAAAATAAAGGGTTTGTTTTTATTCTCCTCGTTTAACTTGTTTTCAAATAAAAGTGGAGCACATGGTGGGTTTATGTTTATCCGAGATCATGACACAAGATGCCAGTTTACGTCTTTACGAGAAATTAATGGCCGAATCGTTGAATTCCCGTATTTCCAGGGATTTAGAGGTGAGACAGGATAGAGAATTATAACCTTGAAATTGCAATCCGCAATAGAAGCCTCGATTATAGAAAAATTAATAAACTAAATTAAACAACAAGGAGGAGAGCAAAAACTGCGAAAAAAACAATTTTATCATAGCTACAAATTGCGAAAAATAATTTTAATTAAAGAAAGCACGAACGGCAAGTCTGTGGAGCCATAATATAAATATATAAAAACAAAAAGATTAGACCAGCTGTTGGAAGAAAGTTGAATTTGGGAACAAGAGAAAGCCTAAGAATCAACTTGGTAAATCGGCAGTACAATGGCAACAATGAGTGAAATATGTAGATATCACTCGCTTTACCCGAAGAAGGAAAACATGGCAAAGAAACCTACACACCTTAGAGTTCTTTACAAGGCGTGCAAGAATTGGTAGTCTTACTTCTTTTCAGCGGCAGGTGAACCGTGTTGGACAAGGCGGCGACAGGATAGAATTGATGATTACCTTGCTCACTATTTCGTATTGAAGATATTCGTAAATGCAGAACCTAGATAACTGTGCGAACGATAAATTACAGTTTGGTTGTAATTACGGCAGATATAAGTAAAACTAAACTGTAATAAAAATTTAATAATTATCGAAATAGTTTGGAGGCATTTCTGTAGTAACGCTCTCCACCGAAGTGACGGAGAGCTGGTCGGAACCGGAAGTGCGACGCAGAGTATTTCGTAAGGCTAATCCGACGGAAGCCGGAATTGTGGGAGCTGTGGGAAAGGCAGGAACTGTAGACTGTTGGTACTCGTTTAAGTAAATACATAAAGACGATGCAGTTATGACCGCAAATAGGTCAGATAAAAATACTTAAACGCAATACTTAAGACATTTCATTTTGCTGCCGTCGTTAATACGATCCGTGAGACAGAAGTGCGAGCAACCCCACTACCTTACCGGTAACTCGTTCTTATAAACCTTTTCTTAATACAACTTCATTTGCATTGTATTCAGCATCAGTGCCGTTCAGTTGTCACCCTTTTCACCGGTTCCTTAAATAGTTGTCTTTACAAAATTACATTTGTATGTAGCAGCGAGCAAAATCTATTATGTGTAACAAAGCATATCCCAACTACGGAGATGTCACTAGCAAATAATTATATCAATTCTGAGTTTATCCAAGCATAATTATTCATCCGCGCCATAATTACACTGTGCGCTGTAAACATCTGGCTGCGAGGGGTCTCACGGCGAGCGGGCGGCGGACGCACGGCAATAATATGTTTATGACATAACAAAGTAATTGCACGAATGGTAGTATAGTATTATAGTAAAGTGACTTCGGTCTATCGGTACTGGACCAGCATGCTGCAGTACGCTCGGGCCACCGGCCGTTACAGGAAAGATTGGCACTCATTACTCATGTGATGCAAAAAATGGTTGCAAATATAGATACATATTTTTATTAAAGTACCTACTCAGTTTTTCTCATTTCGTATGGTGTACAACTATTTTCTTTCCATTCTGAAGTGTGTTCGAAAAGAGCTCGATAAGAGATAAGCAGTGTGATCTCGTATGCCATTTTGCCTGATCTATTTTTACCGGATATTAAATAAATAAAACAACTAATGTTTTGAAATTGCAAACGAATTCACATACGGAAATATTGGTAGTACGTATGTCTTCTCGAACACGATTTCATTGCCTTAATGCCTCATCATAGTTATGTTGAAATTAAAGTTGATTTATTGTTTTGTAGAAGCTCGTATAAGCGTGCACGAGAGTCTTGTGACCATTTTCGTTTATGTTTCAAGTTTTCTACATTTTATTCGTCACTCGCTTGTGAGTGAACAGGTTCCTAGCGAAGCCCAATTCAAACAGTCATAGAACAAAGAAAGGAATAGACGGGTCGCTCTATACACGTCCGCAACACGCGGTGTGCTGGGACAAAGAGCGGGCGCCGAGCGGGTGTTTCATTAAAATATGCTATCGGTTACGAAATGCTTTAAAAAACGTGATTGCTCGACAAACAAAATAATCTGAAAAAATCTATCGTTTTTAAGTTGATATAGACTATATATTACCAAAAAATACTTTGTACATTTTGTTTCATCAATTTTAACACTACTGCAACTTCTTACCATCGGAATATATTAGGGAGGACCAGTAGGGAGTAAATAACCATAAAAGGTGAGTACAATTTAATAATAATAATTGTTATAATTTGGAGACGTATGATCTGCATATTGAGAGTGCGTAAACATTGCTGTTGCAGTGTCTTTACTGATAATAATAAATAGTAAATATTAATTATTATAATCTTTGCACACGAGTACACTAAATGACGCCTGTTTCCCACAGGGGTAGGCAGACACTCGGGATTTCTACCGGCCGCGCTTCTGACGAACTTCTGTATCGTCTTGTACTTTCGTGAAAATCGTCATGAAGGCTCGTCTATTAGACGTTCTTGTGACCTGGCCTTCTTTAAGTGAATTGAATTAAAGTTCGTTAAGATTATAATTTTAATTTCACTTGGTCCAGACTATATTCATTTTCGTTGTTCTCTCCACGTTGAGGAACGTGAGCACATGATATACCCTTCCATTGGTTGCGAGGAGGCATTCACTGATCGATACAGGTGTCTCCCCACTGCCTCTACAATTAGATATCAATAGGTTGTTGGTTCTCGGCTCCTAGCGCATTTAGCTTGTCTAGACCGGTGGTTCCCAAACATCGTAAAGCACAAAAAATTCCAATTACGAGATTGAGTAACATAGGTAAAATTGTATTACTATTTGAATGAAAAACTACACAAAACAGAAGCAGGAATATTACCGTTGAGACACTTTATAGACATTCCTTATTGACTTACGTGAGGGGAAGTAATTATGCACCCAGCTGTGGAAGAAAGTGTCCTCAGCGGACAAATCAACGAAGTCCGTCAACAGGTCTACGTAAACTCGCATTCATTAATAGCGTGTTAGAACCCAAACGCAAGAACCATGCTTCATTTACATACATCCTATACGTTTTAGCAGTGGAAGTTATGGTATCAAAACGTGTACGAAGAGTAGGTACAGTTGGCAGCAATCGGTGCGAGCGACACGCAGTAAAAGTGTGTTATCCTTAAAAGCCTTTGATTCGGAATGAGAACGATGGATGGATAATATCTTGCAGTTTAGAATTGTAGACGTGTCATGTGCCAATAAATTGTATTAAAATGCTGCATACCGGCATGTTCCGAAGTAGACCGATATGCATGATAATAGTTGTGTTAGGTGTAAGCAATAGTATAATTATTTTTCGAAATGGACAGACCGCCTTCCGTTTGGACCGTCAAATAATAACGTTACGTTTGGCTGCGCTAATAATGGAATCTGTCGGTCAGCGGTAATTGTTTTTGGTGACAGTTTAACCTTTGTTTAATTTGATGAGGCTTAAGGTTCTGACCTCAGGGGAATCCCCGGAGACGTAGCGCGCAAATCGTCATGCTCAATTACACGGGTCCCAGTATAATTATAAGGTTTCAGCCACTTTAGTAAACTATAATTTGTTGTTCCATTTCTGTCGCTCTGACTACATCAAGGGTGCTTTACAAAATGTTATCTGTTACAATTTATGCTTATATTATTCACTAAATAGTATGATATAAGAAGTATTTCTAATAAACATTATTGAATAAAAGGATAACTTTTCCTTATTGATTTCTTTATGTAAGTTAGTTAAACACCCCAAGTCGATAAGCTTGCTCACCAGCGCGTAGATTCTAAAGTAGTTTTTAACTAATTTAGCGATAATGGATTCTCAAGAAGTAACGTTCGTATTCAAGTAGTTATGAAATATAGGTAAATAGATCTTGAGATTTCATATTAGCTCGGCGTGAAAGCTGCTTTGTAAGTACTGATCTACTCAAGTCTTCATTTCAACTTCACTGCTGGGAATAGCCCTTTCTCTAAGAGTAATAAATATCTTCATTATAAACTTTACTTATCTAGCACTATAAATTAACAGGATTAAACTTAAACTAACCTTTCCTAACTTGATCACCTGCTCGACTGTAAGTAACTTTATTCTTTTGTTTAGGAAATTCTTCCAATCCTATCACCCTTAATTATATCATTTCCTTTTTGGTCTTGCCATGCATAAATATTTTGATATGACCATTTCATAATTAATTTTATATTATTGCAGCCAAGTGATTTGGATTTTAGTCTCTCACTGTGAGGTGAAATCTCGATAAATGACAGCGAAGGAAAACATCGTGAGGAAATCTGCACACCTTAGAGTATTTTATAAAAAATAATAGTATATAAAAGTTTTTGAAGAATTTAAAATCTGCTGATCCACTGTTATGGCAGAATGAAATTATTGTTATTTCAATAATGAATGTCTTTATACAAACTACTCCATTTGCACAAAAATTAATTTCAATTTCAGTATTTCTTTTAAAATATCATACATATGTATTAACAAAGTGAAATTTTGCGGAACACAGTATCCTTTGTATATTTACGCGAAATAAAACACTTTGCAGCGTGTGACGATGTGATAAAAACCTCACAAATTGGATCCCGGGCGAGCTGCCGCCGTTTCCTACAATAGTCTGGCCTTTCGCATCCCCGGGGAGCGGCCGGGACGGACCCTGGAACGCGAGTCATTGAAACGCAAACGAACGCTTTAGTTGCACCCGATTTATTGAAAACATCAAACTAATCTAAAGGGATTCCGCTAACGGTAATTGTATGTAGTTTAGATTCTAAGACTGCATAATGGATCACTTCGACAAATTTTCGTTTCGTGTCCGATGTAAGTAGGTAAGTCAGAGTACATAAGGTTTTGCGTGACTTGGCAACTGACTATTAGCTCAGTGCCCTATATAAATTAGGCGACAAGTTATGAATTACATCTAAAAAATACATGGATAGAGATGGAATGTTAAAAAAAAGTGTAGGTATAACATTAGTATAAAATAAAAGTATGAAATGTTGATTTTTTGAATGTAAAATAAATTCATCGCAATCACAGTTGAACTTTTGTAACTGCACTTTAGAGCAACAAATCTCATCAAAATCTTTTATATTTTGTACGAGACAAATGGGTTTTAAGTACATACTTGTAAGTGTACTTGTAGGCATAATATCCAGAGAAATGTATTAAGGTTCTGTGTAACAGACAACCAGCGTTCGTTAATGGATGCCCGCTTAGCTACTCTTATATGTTTCTTTTAATGTTTAGAATCAAATCAAATCGAATTGGAATTCTACCTGAGATCAGTTCCAGACTTGGAGCGAGTTTGAGTGTTGTACTGTCTGCTTCTCACATCAACCGAACCAGAACACAAACAGCTAAGTAATCGTTGCGCCAGCCTTGCCTGCAACAAACGAACACGATACGTTTGTTACAGCTTTAAGGCAATTTGAGCTACTAACCAATGAAGACAATAAATCTGCAATGATACAGGTAGCAGATTTTTCTATTTTGTGCGCTAATACCGCCAATTCGTCTAATTTCTATTTTTTTTTCTGTAAGTTCTTCGTCAATTTTCAATACGTATAAACCTTCGTGGAGAACTGCAGATCAAAACAATAAAAACCGCATGAAAACCGTTCAATGGTTCTAGAAATTGGAATAGTGATAGAAAAGAATAGACGATACATCTTTTTGTACATATTTCTATCTACTAGTTATTTGTGTCCAGCATTTGAACTACATAATATTATAATTTCAGTAATAATTTACAGTGACGTTTAACGTTTCGTTATCATTAATACATAGAACGCTTTCCGCTTCTTGGCGGTGTAGTGAAAACCTCACAAATAATAGCACGGTGTGACTGCGCCGTTCTGTACAATGCCTCCGTCCTTTGCGTCCCGGGGGAGCGGCCGGCAGAGCCAGCGGAGCGCGGGCCATTGAAACGCGAAAGAACGTTTCAGCTGGACTCGACTTATTGAAAACATCCAAAGGGATTTCGCTGAACTAGCTGTAATTGTATTCCGCATTCACGGAAAGTATAATGGACTACTCCGCTCGGGCTCTTCCTTTTCACTTTACACGTTACAGTTTCAAGCCGTGGCTCTGGTACCTTTGATAACAATTGTACTAACAGTATTACAGTTAGACTCGTATTGGGATCGATTATCCGAAGATCTGTCCTGCCGTGGAACTAGGATAGCTCAAAAGAAGGGACGTTTAAAAAATAATTATATGTGCTATCGTTCTGTATGCTGATGCTGATCGTCCTATACGAATAACATTTCTTTGAAACTCAACCTGATATCACTAACTGTGACTCGACTACTTGGCACTGGTTGTTGTACTCCGGCGGTCCCGGCCGCGGTCAGCTACAGAGATCTATGAGCGGCAACGGCCAATGACATCTGTTCGTACGCTTAGGTACTTTCTTCTTACCGAGCAACTAATAAATTGGTAATAAAATGGCAGATCCATTTATTTCAGTTGTTGTCATACACTCGTGCTAGTATTGGCGATTGGAGGTTGTGGGTTCAATATCCATATTTATTATTTGAGTGTGAGAAGAATGTGTATCAGAGTATAATTATGTTTCTATAAGTACAATACATTTACCGGCTATCGAGTTACCAGAACACAGCCATTTAATTACCTGATATGGATTGTGATACTTAGCCGTGTGTTTAATTGTTCCAATTACTATTATTATATTCTGTTAAAATGGAACTACGTAATATTAAAGCCGCGCATTATAAAAGTATATTTTATTGTTATGTAGACATAGTTACTTTACATTGGCAAATTTTACATTTCTATAGGAATTGTATTCGACATAATCGCGTCGAGATCCACCGCGGGTCTAATCAGTCGTCATAAGTCATCAGCGGCGGTACGAAGGAAGGTTTTGCATCCAGTGACGAACGTTTTCTAACCCCCCGGAGTGTAGCGTGGCCGTTATCGTCTTTTTGCGTCCATTTACACTTCATTGTAAAATAATTTACGACTTCAAGTTTAAATGAAGTATTAAACTTGCGTTCGAATTTTAAACCGCATTATAACAATAACTGGGAATACGTTAAGATAAATAGAAATTTAATGTCGTTTTTAAATTTGAAATTGTATTGTAGAAATGACTCGTTAGTTGCGGAAACACATGCTTACGTAGTAACGAATTTGAATTGAAAGGTTTGTTGTAGTCGATACGTAGGTAAGTAGTAGTTACGTACACTCAATGTGAAATAACCTGGCGTTGTCGATACCAATCAGTGTATAAAGTTTAAATCGCGCTTATGGCTGCAGAACTAAGTATTCGTTAATTGAGACACGTGGAGTTCGCACTGGAATGTATGGTGATTCTCGGGAAATTACTTGTCATTACAAAGTTTAACTGATCCCCTTATAATTCTGGCTTTCAGACAACTTATCTAAAACTAAGTGTCGAAGTAGAGTTTTATATTATGACTCTTTTTAAGTAAGAAAGTAAGTATGACTCTTTTGAAGTAACGAAGTATTTTATTAATTTATTAGTCTAATCTTCAAAGAACAAAAAAAAGGAACAGGAGATACAAAGAGCGTTTTTTTAAACTTTATACAACGACAGGACTTGTGCAGCGTCCATCGGGTAAAAAATGCCTGATTGTATTGGAATTGTGTGCAACATTTTAGAAAAGGTTTCATTGAAAACATTGGATATGTTTAAATGTAATAATAATGATATTACTTAACGTACGCCACGATAAAAATAGGACAGTCGACATACAGACAATAAACATAAGGATGTACGTTTACTTATCGCTCAGAGCGAGTTTACCGATAACCTTTCGGTAATTGACAATAACAGATGACAAAGCGATATTGTTAGAGCAAACAGCAAGACTTCTTTTTCATATCACATTATGTTCGCGTCGTCGATTACTGTTTAGCTTTACAATCGCCGTCGCCACAGCTCATAAAAGATGTTCTGTGGCAGCTTAGCGTGACGTCGGCTTGAAGTCGGAGACCTGACGTTTGCTGTCCCTAAAAAGTGCTACCACTACTAAACGTATGGGTCGTTCGTAGCCGTTGAAAGCTGATTGTAATAAATTGATTTTGACGTTAATTAAGTTCATGCGCGATGTGTTTATTACACCGCGCGCTGGTGCGTGGAATATAGAGATCGGGTTATGTCAATAATCATCTAAAATGAATGATTGAGTGTATTCGTTTTAAAATCAAAATATCACGTAATAAAATAATGAAAGGAAACATCGTTAGGTATTCGCACATATCAGAAGTTTACCAACTCGCGATAGGCCGGCGTATAATTATGGCCTTAAACTTCGCCTCCTTGTGAGAGGAGATTCGCGTCCAATAATGTAAAGTTACAAACATTAAGACTGTCATTTGTTATGTTATTACCCATTGCACGTTCTGTTCATCTATTGGCTATCCATCTATTAGTATCTAGAAGTACAATTTTACGAGTGTAAACATGTTGATCCCGTTATCCAAATCGACAGGAGCGCTAGACAAAAGTGAATACCTATTTTCGCTTTACCTTTATTTACTTACGAGATACTAAAGCAGATGAACACTGCGTCGTAATTTTTGTGTGATTTCGTTGTATTCTGTGCGGGGTTCGGTAGTAGGTACCTTTTTACAATTGGCCCCTGAAAATATAAAATCTCCCTCGGAACGTTATTCTCGATTGTGTCAACAATATTTCATTTCGCCCCTCCCCCGGACCATCACAATACCCGCTGCGGTTTTATTAGATTGGCCGCTCGTTCTTCCACTCGTTGCCACATTGCCTTGCGGAATATTGTCACGTTGGTATAATGAATACTTTTGCCGCATAGCGCCGCTATTCCCCGTCCTGTGTTTGTTATTGTTGTCAAAGTTTTAGGAGTTAACACGATGTGGGCCCTAAATCCACATATTCATAATTATTGTGTGTTACTGTATTTATGTTATTGTTTACATTCGCACATATATATACACTTGCACCCATACATATACGTACATACATTTCGTGTATTTTACACATAAACGCACCATACCTAATACATCTGGCCTCGTGGTCTAGTTGTCAGAGACCTTAACTGCAAACTGGAGGTTTCGCGTTGGATTCTACCTAGAACAGACATTTGTGTGATGAGCACATTGTTCTGTGTCGGGGTGGAGTAGAAATAAAATATCTATATACGTATTATATAGTATGTACATACATAATTGTCTATGTTTATCAGCTGTCCGGTTACCATAACACGGGCATTTAACTGCCTGACGTAGAATCAGATTGCTGTGTGTAGAATTGTAACAGTTATTATTTTTAAAACCATTATGTCGTGGCCTCCAATGCTTGTAATGTACAATGGCAACTAATTTTGCATTTGTTTTTGCCATTTTCAATGGCTTTTTATTCCAATAGACTCCGGAGCCATAACAATATTACACAATAAAATCACTTGCTCAAATATAAGAACTGAATAGATTTTACATTCGTAGATTCGTTCATTTCACTCTTGTTGCTCGCTCTCGCAAAAGCAGCTAATACTTTGTTGGCTGTTTTGTACGAGCAGATATGTTGATTAGCGGAAATGCTAATATTGGAACTAATTTTGCAGATATGCCTAATTATTGCATGCCATTTGTTCTATTACACGTTGCGGAATCTAATTACCTGGCATCACTCGAATTTTGATCATAATTAGTGGGTTATTCGAAGGTAAATCTGGAGGTTAATTTAAAACTTGTCGGAGGTAGGTATAACACCTGATGGTCTTAACTTTTTTTAATAACAGGGGGAAACCGTGGGACAGACACCTGTGGGATTTTACCCACCAAGACCCTCTTGCTGGTTTTCCTCAGTGTTCGTTGGACTCCGTAATCTCCAAAGGAAATCCTTGGTATCCTCCTAACGGTGTTGGCTTTCCCCGGATGAAACATGTCTCATCCCATACCTTAAAACGGCATGCGGTCACATACAACGTCGTCCTTCCCGGGGCCTCCGGCTTGGCGCGTAGAACTTCCAGTATAGTTGCTTGTAGGCCCGGAAGTCTCCTATTAGTCGTCATTTACGAGATACAGAAGATACCGTAGCCGTATCCTGGTCTCGAGCTAGAAGGGTTTAACACACACCTTAACCTTGAAATGACAATTCTAATCACTTTTAAAACTACAAACTGAATTTTATCGCTCATAATTATCATAGCATTGAGTGTTTTATTAGAAAATATTAGAGGAAAATATAACGTTAGGCTAGATTGCCGCTAATCCTGCCTTATTACATCGTCGTGAAATTACATTAGCAAGTATGAATAAAGAGCGAGCCTTTGAAGGAGTACGCCTAAACGTGTTTATTTACAATTTAATATTTGAATATTCTCTATGATAGAGATAAAAAATGAGCTTTGCAAAATAAAATGGTATCGCCTTTTATTTTTAAACATTTACTGCCACCGCGTAAACAGGGGTAAATTTAAAAAACACAATAAATATATAATATCATAAAGACAGACTTTTCATATCGAACTTTGTTTCATATCAAAGGTTTTTTATTTGGAATAAAAATACTTGCTGTTTCATGTCAAACAAGACGTATCATTCTTTAACGACGCTTCTGGCAAATTAGCTACCACGCCGATTTTCATGGAGTGGGGTCGCGGGTTCATTTGAATGGGGCAAACACGTGGATGATGAATTGAGATATATACCGAACCTGGCAGTGTGTTTATTTTTATGGGTGCGTGTAGTCCCCTAGTACAATTTAATGAAATATATTCAGGTCATGAGTGAAAAGTGTTATTACATTTTTGCATTATAAAAAATACAGTAGAGTAATAAAATGAAATTGAAATGAAAATATCGCTAGCGGCTAGATTACATCTAAGCCTGTCTTATTACGTCATTGTGAAATTACATTAGCAAGTATGAATAAAGGCTGCGAGGGAGGAAAATTAACCACTGTTTATGTATACTGCCACTCCCGTTGTTGTACTTGTAAGTGGGAGTTGTAACTTTTTTCAGCCGTTCCCTATGCATAACCGGGAAATATTTTATTTTTGTAAACGCGCCGTACACAGCTACGGCTCGCTAAATAAGACCGATGAACATTTTATTATTCCATGCTGAAACTTATTTTCCCTTAAAAATCAAACAGATTTAACTAAAAACAGTAACGTATTCTTTATTACAATAAAATAATTGGAAATCTTCCACGAAAATTATAATATGCGATGGGAGCTGTAACGAGTTTATTAAAAGCAATATAATTTAATATCTGCTCCTTATAACATGCGACAGCAAAACGTAAAATAGTATTTAAAACAGTGACGGAAACAAAACAAAAAGTCAAAGCAGTGCAGGAGGAAACCTTCGTGGTCAATTTCAGGATTGAAGTAGTATTGGAAGAGGATATCGGACAAGCACGACGGGTGATATCAACGCCTGC
>DWDX01000986.1:0-21289 GCA_018245675.1 Agara michaeli | reverse complement strand
TTACAGCCAAACGCTAGTCTATGGTACATAATATAATATAAATAAAAAAGCCAACGTAATCACGCGCCGTTGATTAATATTTTGTTCTCGCTTGGTGCTTAGTGCTTAGCACTGTAAAAGGACGACTAAAAACCTTTATTTATAGCTGTATTTTTCATATCACGTATCCAAGTCGTATATTTTCTCTGCCGTCGCATTTGTATCTGTCCCGGCATTGCTGCGTCAAGTTGTCATGGTGGTATTATTGCTACGAATATACTGGATGTTCTTCAGAAAAAATTTCATGTAGTACGAGTAGGATGATGATGGAGGATTATTTAGAATTATATCCAACTTTTTATACTTGTGTCCTTTATGATTACATTTGAAAATATGCTAACACGACTAAAACTACCTTATTAAAATAGCAAAGCAAAGCTTTCAGGAAATTGAACAACATCTTTATTTCAATGATAGATTGCAGTGAAACGCAAAATGCACACACAAACGGTACTACGTTGTAACACCGTAATAAAATTAAACGTTCTCAATTATTCTCATACAAGGTACCTACTAGTATTATTTTATACTAGTATAAATCTCGCACAGAGGTTTAAACGGCGGAATACGTTTATGGCATCTGTTTACACCGGATTTATTCTTATGTTCGCCAACGGAAGACTGTGTCAAATTACTGATTATTCGTATAAGGATATCTCGTTTCACGCATATTCAATTGACTTTATTTAAGATTGCCGATAAGGTTTGATATGTTCATGTATTAACAAATTAATGTTGGCTTGGCCCCGTCTTTCGTGCTAATTTCCATATAATTAAAAATTGAATGAAATTGAAAAATATAGTTTTTAAATCTTGTGTGTGTCCTACCTACGCAGGTGGCGTGTATAGTACTGATCTTAATGACCATCTTTGCTTTTAGATTTCCCTTGTAAATCTTATCAGTGTTTATAATTCAATTACGTACATGGACAAACTTTCTGTCATAAAATGCCCAATGAAAGAACTTTATTAAAACCGGCTTCTGATCAATTAACGTTTGATGGCCGTGTGTCGTTCAGAATTCGTTTTGTCTTTAAAATTTCGAGAAACACCTTTGATGCCATATTTTGAGGCACAAAATGGTGCTAAGAAATGTTTTGAGTCAATCCATATTATATAGAAAATTGATGCATAAGTGGTAATAGAGCGGCATCGTCTCTTGCATTGTACTTTTTCGGTCTTAACGAACAACAAGTGTGCCTATGCCGCAATGAACTTTTTCTTCTTGGGTGTAAAAACCACGTCCTCCTGCTGTTGTACAGCAGGCGCCTAAAACCTCCTTAACCCTTCGTCAATTTCAAATCTGGTTATATTCTCCTGACTCGCCAATTTCGTGTGTTGACGATATGAAGATCAGCCTGGCCAATAAGTGGTCGACAGTAATCAGAGACTAAGACGAATCACGATACGACGCGAGGCGCCAACCTAATTTTCAAAGGTAGCGACGAGTCCGTGAGTCATCGCGGGTGTTAAACAGGTTGCCGTTGTAATGAGAATTTTTAAAAGGCACCGTAGAAATTATTCGACACGGTTCTGAAAAACTATAGCGACACACTTACCGCGCTGTTGGACGATCGTGACAGTTTCAACTGCACGTAATTGTAATAAAACTGCTCACTTCCTAGTTGCATGGTTTTCGACACAATGCGTTCCATTTCACTCAATTTATTTTTCAATATCCCGCGACTGCACCGTTTCGATGTTATCTCGCTAAATGCGTACGTGGTAACAGATAATAAATTGTGATTACTGGGAACGTTATACATAATCATACATACTACCATTATAATATATAACCATACATACCGTCCATTGCTACTATTACCACTGTTTATCAATTATTTAATTGAAAATCAGGTTATCTAACCGTTGCCATCTAAATTTCGCTATTTGCCAGAAGCTTTGATTTGAGTACAAAAAATGTAAAAAGACAAAATAGATTTTCTTCAATATTCATGGTGATTTCTTATGAAAATCATCACAAGTGTACATTGGGGATGTATCGGCAGTCAAATTGCATAATGTTTGTTCTATCATCGTGAGTAGGTAACGCGCAGGTGTGCACCGGCGACGCGATGCCACTTCTGCTTACGTTAAAGCATTAGCATAAACTGATAGCAATCAGCATGAAATACATTGTAATAACTTTTAAAGTGTCTTATGTTTATGTATACACTTCCATTCGCCGTCGAGTTATGCTATTAAAATGAATACAAATAAAATGCGCTCTATCGGGGAGACTTTCACAAGTTCGCACTGGATACATAATGGATTTCATTTTACTTTTGTGATAAATAGTTTTATTTCTCTCTTGCACGTTGTAATTATTATCTATTATGAACACGATAGATATTTTATTTAGTCTGTTTTTATTATTACTCGAATGGCTAATAGTTTTGACGCAGTGGTATAATCAATCAATTCAATCAGTGCCGGTCACCTATTGAATGAGTGACCGCTGTTGGTTAATTTGCTTGAGCTTTTTTTTGATTACGAAGCGCACGTCAAACAATACGTAATGATTCATAATGTGCCTTCATAATTCCTCAAAAATCTTATAATTATCCTAAACAATATGCGCGGTAAGCTACTATACCGAATGTTGCTCCAGTTAACGAGAGTGGAACGAGGATACTTCTCAGTTCATGAACTTCTGCCGCATATAGGGATATAGGACGCTGTACGAAGGCGTGTCGCCGTATACAGGGCGTAATGCATGCAACGTCTTAAAGCAAACATGAATGCTGATTGTAAGCCTCGCTGGCTCGTTGGCATTTGCAAATGGAAATGAAATATGCAGCGGAAAAATAGCTGGTATCAAGACGTACAGTCGTAAGAATTACAACTCGCTCGGCTCGGCGATTGTGAGTCGCGAGGAATTTTCTCAAAAAGGTAGCAAGAGTGTTACTTAAAATTCAGTGTTGCATTTATCTAACGGACCCGCAATATTTGTCAGCGAAACGTAGATAAGTAAAGTCAGGTAAAATTAGGTAGGTAAGGTAAACTCTTTTTTATTCTTTAGTACGCGACTTTTATACATCAATTGTATGTGTGATAGATTACCTTAAAACCCTGAAAAACTTGTCAAACATACGCGCATAAGATCGTGAATATAATGTTGTTTACCATTTATAATATTGTTTACTGTTATGTAACGAAAAATGCAACGGTATGGATGAACCGCATCCGCACCAGACACTTCTGCCGTTATAACAACTGCTGCATTACTTTTTGCTGCTGGGCTTACATTGTTGTGTTCTAGATTAAACACATATGGCTTTTCAACTTTGTACGCAACAACGTGGCTGCGTTGTGACCGACTTCTTTCGTTCCTTAAAGGGGTACTTTTTCCTATTTGTTGTATACACAATTGCAAATGGATTGTAGTGATCGAGTAACTTCAAATAGTGTATATATAAAAAAAAAACATTAAATCAGTTACCAGAATCCTGAAAGTGTCATACTCTAATAGATCGCCAAATATATTAAGTTATTAAATATTAACTTAATCATATTGTTTCATCGATTTCAGTACAACTGTGTATTATACCAGTATTAAATGTATCCAAGTCAATATGATAATCGTTCGAAGTTTTCAGCCGGCAAAATCGTTTCCAACACTGATATTTCATTATGCATCCGATCGTACAGTGATACATGGCCCTCGAAATGGAAGCGACTGGCTGTCATGTTCGTACTAAGAGTGTGAATGAGATGCTACATTAGACGTCGGGGATTTTCGTTGGTTACGAGATCGTTGTCAAGTAATTCGTCGACCGCCGCCGATCAATTTCACGATGATCTTTATGAGTAGGCAATGATGTACTAATTTTATCTAGATATCACTCGTGCCTTTTTGTAACCTAATCAATGGTCGTGATTAAGAAATACAACTGCTTAAACCATATTATTCATAAGACAATCAGCGTTACTTGGCGTAAATTTTTTAATTTTTATAAAAAAAAATCTTTCGAAAAGGTTGCTGTACTAGTTGTACCGAAACTTCATGAAACAGAAAGTGGTCGTGATTGGGTAAATGAGATCTAACGGGCTGGCCGCTCGCGACGTGGAGAGACGCGTGCGCATGCTACGTCTAAATTTACAGGTGTGCCGGCGCACGAAAACTATGATCTGTCCGCGGATAACCAGCTTTATTACCCAGCTAAGGGCTTTCCCCTCGTCGCTCAAAAAAGTAATAAAAGTAGTGTATAGAAGAATCCAACATAATTACTTAAGGTAAACAATGATATACATGTACCTAGCTTGTTTTTGTAGCATTAACTGATTCGGATTTTAAAAAGCTTAATTGAATTTAAAATGTTAACGTTTGAAAAATGTTGTTGTCAAAATGTCATATCACTCTTGATCGAACTCAAGCGTGACATCGCTCTTAGTTGTCAGTTGACATCAAGTGAATGTCCGTCAGCTATGCCGTAGGAGAAAGAGTAACATGACAAAATCGTCGCGTGCCCAGTATGTTTGAAACTTGGACTTAATTAGGATTAAAAGTAAAAGTTTCGTCACATTATCGAGAATCAACATGTCTCCGTTTAAATTAAGTAGCAACAAACAGTAGCTAGATTGATGTGACTCGCTTATAACAAGTAAACACAATCGAATGAGACATAAATTTTTTGTTTACCGTAATACGGTGTGAAATGAGCGCCGGTGACGTTTGGCCGATGTGAAACTAGAACATAATAGGGTACATCTGTAACGAATTTGAGGCCACTTTCAAAACGAATTTCATGTTAATACACAATGTCGTTTAGCAATGTCCATGTGAATCGTTTGTTAATAAGTTGTCGCGAAACATTGCTGCTTCTTTGTTCTCGTTGCGATAACCACCGTGTCGTCACGTGGTCAATGATGTTATATGGCAGATCGGTTGGGTGATAAGACGTTCTCGGTGAATTTTAATGTAACCGTTTGGGATTGCAGATTAAATATCCATTGTTACATTCCTTTTGGGATAAGTGCGATAATTTTAGGAAGCCTACATGGCGAATTTACGTCACCAAAGTAAATAGACAAGTTTAATGCAGCTTAATAAAAAGAACTAGTTGAACTTGTTAATGATCGATTAGAACGGATGTTGAAGCACGTGTAGTTGGCAGGTGGTTCGGTATTTGAGACGTATTAATGGCGACCAGGCCGAATGTAAACACGGTTGACAATAATATAGGCTTTCGAAAGCCTAATAAATGATTTTCAGAAATGTTTAACTAGTAACATATAAAATCGATCAATTTCTATTGACTCTTCTTTCGAAAGATCTTATACTCTGTTGGTTACGAATTTTCAGACACATAAATTGGCTATCACGGCTACACAGACGGTCCATAAGGTATGACCTAAACTCATAATCTACGTACCGTTACGTCCAGTCTAAAAATTGTAATTATCCATGTCTATCATGTATCACACGATTTGGAAACCCTATAATAGAGCGTAGATAACAATGCAAAGGCGATTTACCGTTGTAATCTCCCGCTACCGTGCTTACGAGACACGTATTCGGTCGTTTCCGCTTGTTCCAAGTAAACAAAACATTACGTCTGATTCTAGAGCAGATTGTCGTTTTTGCCCATCATTTTACTGTGATAATGTTGGTGATATTAACAGCGAATATAAACCATAATGTAACAGAAAACTGTGAATGGAATATCATGTCCAACGGAACTGAGAGAACACCAAAATACCTGTTCCAAACTTTTAGGGAGTTTGGAACGGTTGATTTATATTTCATTAGTTTTGTATAATAAGTTTGCCCTTCTTTCAAGGCATAAATAAGATAATACGGTTTCGTTCAAACGGCGGTCATTGTCCGGACTATTGTGGAAGTCGTTCTGACTTTGTTTCCAGCCTAACAGAGTCACTAATGATACATTTAGGTAATTTATGTTTGGCTTGGATGTCAGTTTCCTTGTATCTATAGTACCCAGGATAGAAGTACCTTAACCTTACGTAATGCCGTTGTACCCAGTGTTATCTACTATTCTGTTTATTTGCATAACTATTTTATTAGTTAACTTACCCAGGGAAATCCCCAAAATACAATTATTTTATGCAAATATTTCTATGGTTTTTCGGCTTTTAATGTTTTGTAAACAGTCGGTAATTTAAACATTTCTCCTCAAATTGTTTGAATGAACCATAGCAATTATTCGACTCGAATTTGTGCTTTCGACAAATTGCTTAATGGTTCCTAATTGTTCAATTGCTCGACTTCCTTCTTTGAATTGCTTTTTCTTACAAACGTTGCAACGTACATGCAGTTTACATCGTCGAAAAGTTAAATGTGTTATTACCTCTAGAGATAAAAAGAAAAAAAATACATTTTAAAAAGTTATGCATCTACATACCAGTAGCACTCATTAATGTACAATTAACAATGGATTACCACAAATTAACGCCTTAATGATATTAAAACGGAATTGTGTAATTATTTGTCGGCTTTCTCTTTATAATAACGATTGGCATAAGTTAAAAAAATTAAACAAGATTTTATCTCACGTCTATCTGCCAATCAAACCGAGATTATTTATATTGTGAATAACTTTAATTAATATCTAATGAGAACCACGCAAAGTTAGTCAATTACGATGCTCAATCTCGTTTTATGATTTCAGTGAACAAGAGAAACATACAGTTTTTCAGATAATAATCTGCCAATTTAATTAACAATGACAGTTTTGTTTATTTAGTAGGCAGTAATTTAAGCTTTCTTTGCACGGGTAAACGTCGACTGACTTATTTATTGATTACTTTATTCGATTGCTTTTTATATTACATATTTCATTCCACAGTCACGTTACATCACGTTAGGCTTCACATTCACATTAGAGTTTGGTTTTATATTATATGAGATTGCGTATTTGAAATCGTGTGAATTCACTTGTCTGTGATTGTCTACACTAATATTATAAAGAGGAAAACTTCGTTTGTATTTTTGTTTGTAATGAATAGGCTCAAAAACTAATGGGCCGATTTTAAAAATACTTTCACCATTCGAAAACTACATTATCCACGAGTAACATATTTTATTTTGGATTTTTACGAATTTCTACCTCCAAAGGAATTGCGGCGACGGTGGCAGGACGAAATCGCGGGCAAAAGCTAGTAAATTATATGTACATTAAATAGTAAACAACTTTATAGTTTCTTTTAAATTCAATTATTAAACGACGTAGTACATTTCTAAAGTCAATTCAAGGAAATACTGTAGAACTTGGCGCTTGTTTAGATCTCAATCATGTCAACAGTGATAAACGTAGC
Organism: Agara michaeli; assembly: GCA_018245675.1. Lineage (NCBI taxonomy): Eukaryota > Metazoa > Arthropoda > Insecta > Lepidoptera > Hesperiidae > Agara > Agara michaeli. The sequence continues at coordinate 13,972 of DWDX01000986.1, read as the reverse complement.
TTGTGCAGTGGGATCTGAATGTACTTCATTTAGTACAGTAGCAGGTGTTTCAAATCATAAGAACAATTTTCTCCTCGCTAACAACAACCTTTTCAAAATTATGTTGATTATGATACATGATAAATACTACAATGTACTAATCATTTACAAAATCTTAACATTACTTGCTCTCAGATATGGTTATCTACAATTCATATGAATTACTTCTTATTTAAACAACATGCTGTTGCAATTTGTAGGCTTGTATGCATGGTCGTTAAGATACATCTTTTACACTATCGGCGTATGCAATGTATCGTTATCAAAGAAACTACGTACTTTCTCAACATTTCGCACGTCGCTGCGCCGCCGCCGAGAGAGATATGAAAATGTGAGCGAAACTCCGGAACGGTATCGGTGCGCCGGATGCATTTCAAATGTATGCGTGATGCAGTAAAATTTTATTTCTTGCCGCGATCTCTCGTTCGAGCTACTGTTAGCTTTGTTTCGCCGATGAGTCGATAACTCTTTTTAACAGAAATATCAAAATAGCAAAACCTATTGAGTATTAATTGGGCAATGCAGTTCATAGGTACATATTTCGGTAACCGATGAGTTGCAATCGTCATGTGTCATGTTTCAGGATGCACCACTTAAAGGTAGAAGAAGGTCAATTTAGCTTACTGATATCTAATATTGACTTGCAATAAAAGTAAAGCTCTGCTATGAGTCGCGTCCATATCATAAATGTGACAATATCACACTCTAATTTATCTAACTTTACCACCTAAATTTATCTTTTACCTGCTTTCCAATTACAACGCGCAATACTTTACAAAATACATACTTTCCAAAAAGTAACAAATTGTATGTCAAAAAAAAACAAGTTACCTACCTATATATTGTATAATCGATTTGAATGGTGAGAGGTTGTTTTTGATAAGAGCAATCCGAGTACAAGCGGAATGTAACTCTAATTTTAGTCTACACTCGGTACGCAATAACAATAAAATGTTGCAGTGTCAAGAAGTAAATGTAACATTAGTCGATATTGTGTTAAGAGCTGATGTTAGAGATTGACGCGCAGTGATTTGAAAAGGTCACACCGATTGTAAACATTTCGTCCATTGTGATTTCCGCGCACCTCCCGTTATGAACACGTCCACGGTTAAATTAAAAACTTTCACTTGTACTGACGCTTTTAATATTTAAGTGAGGGTAAGCTCGCATTGTACATAGTAATTTTCGACCGAAATTATTTATGTAAGCGGGTAGGGTAATGGACCCGTTTCTGCCTTGTCATTGATTGGCAATAGAGATGTAGCAGATTTTTTTACCACTTTCGCGGTCCGCGTTTTTAATGTTGTATACATTGTACCCGGTCGACTGTTACCTACCGTTAGCTATGAATGTCCATATAACAGAAATTTTTCATATTTTTTTATAAAGAACTGTTACTAGTAAGGAATATTATGCAGTTATTCCTTTATATGCAAAACCTAATTCGCAATCGAGTGATTTGCTTTATAGAATTCTTATGGTGGATTTTCTAGATCGTCAGGGCGTCTAATAAAACATTATACTCAGACATAGTTGGTTCACGTTCTATCGAAATGTCCCAAGATGGCTGACTGCGGTAAAGTGAGCCTATATCCTAAGAATCGTCCGCAATCATTCTCCGAATGAAGTTCGCCCTGGATATTTTATGTGTGAGTTCCGGGTATCGATCGAATCTACCTAGATTCGTATAGTGGCAACTAAGGAGCATTATATTTATATGTGTTATAAATCAGTATGTGCGTTATTAGTATGCTAGTACAGGAGCGGCTGTAGGGGACAGACGTAAAAGCATGCGTTGTTGGTATTTCTCAGGTTATTCCATGCTTTGTTAGAACCTTAAGGGCGGATAAAAAGTAGTATGATGCAAAACAGTAACTAAAACGTTAGTTTATCCACCCGGAGCAGAGAAGCATCATTGAAGCTACCTATTGAATTAACTTCTAGGTCTCCCATTAGGACCCTAATAAAGTGCAGCCATCTAAAAGTATAAGGTGTCACATGGTCACACTAACAAAAAAAATGTAATTTATTAAACATGACATGTTTGGCACTAATCTATTATTATTACGCTTATAATTGATTGCAGGAGATATAACCGCAAGAAATCAACGTTCGTTTTGTAGTCTTAATAGCTACAGTACTATTGGAAGGACAATCATATAAGTAGCATAATCAATCTTATGCGATGTGTTGGACACGTTGCAATTTCTCGATTTTTCAGGTCGTTTCCAGTAGAATCTGTTTGCTTAATTTCCGTGTTTATGAGTCGATCGAACGGAACATTCGGCTAACGTGATTTAGTTATTAACTACCACCGCTAATTCGATTCATCAAATACGAATGCACTCATTCATGACGTATATATTGACAGATTGGAGACACGAGTTTACTGCATGATAATTTCAGATTACTTAATGTTGCGTTGCGATGAAGATGTAGGTAGCAAATCAGTTATATCAAATGATCGTAATTAATTTTACTCATACAAGAAATCGTTAGTGTCACGGCATCAAAGTAAATTGCCTATTAAATGGCGAACTCGACGATCGCTCGTAAGGATGAGTACCCGTAATTGTGGATCCCTCGTACTATATATGCCAGACAGATAACGGGCCGTCTAACGCCCACGCGCGGTAATAGTCATAACTGAATACCGTACATTTGTAGTTACTGATTTCCGGAGAACAGTTTTTAGTATGCTTTTATCGAGGCCGATGTGTCACGTAGGTGATTCGTTAGTTCTGACTGAACGAACACATAAATGATGAATTTTCTTATATAGTTTGGGCGGATATCACAATATTTGTTTTTATTTTTTTCCCGAATGCTTACATAATAGGCGTTTTGCTCACGACGCGAGACAACGAATCGTACTATAAGTGACTAGCGTGAAAAATTATATAAATGATTATTGACAACATGGCCGTTCAACTTTCGCCTGTAGCGTATTTAATTACAATAAGCGCCACAGCAACAACAATAACTCCGAACACTTTCTTTTGTAATTAGGTGTAAGCTTTTATCGTGGTTAAATGTTGTATTGGAGGTCGTAAACCGTTTTATATGCACGTTAATAACTCGAATGGTTTTCCGTGACGGTAATCTACTGGGCCGATGACACAACGCTGGAAGGTAGTAATGACGGTACACAAGTCGCTCTGATCATTTCAATACGCCTCCATAGACAACACTTTATGTTGTTAGACATCGGACTAATGTGGCTATAATTTGCGGGACATTCCCTTAAGAACTGACTTTAAATGTCATAAGATGAATGCACATTTTATTAAATAGCATCATAAGAAAGTTTTTGTTTTATCTGTCGAATGAAAAGTTAGATTAGACTTATCATGGGTACTTTTAAAATGTAACATTAAACATTTTCATACAATGTTTTGTTACTGATTTAATGACCCAGCCAAATTTGGTACTAAACCTTTTCATGTCCATCCATATTCTATGTCATGTATTATTCCGATGAAACATAGCTTTTTAAGTTTGTGTTCTCAAATAAACTTAAAAAGCGTTGAGTTACACACATCAATTACTGATATGTCATTATTATGTCGGTTCAATCAATATTGAGATTATTCAAGGGATAATATATGAAAATAATGTAGGCATGCTATAGCAATAAATATATAAATATTTTACGGTTATACCCTGAAATGGGAAAATCCATCCATAACAGTAACGATTGGACACAGTACTTATAGAGGTTGGTTACAATACTTAGGCTAGGTTTATTGACTATAATTTTGTGTTTAAATAACCATGATTCCTGACTTGACCGCCCATGAAATGCAATTCAAAGCAATTTACCCTTGGTTCAGGTGGCAACCATTGCATTAGTGGAGTCTCTGTTCAGCGACTTTATAGCAAGTGGGGGTTGGTATATATGAACACTTTAGATTCCCCCAGCGCTTAAAGAAAATGGCTAGAGATTCGTAGAGGCGGTCGTTAGATTTACTATGAAATTATTTGTTGAATACTCACTCCAACTTTACTTCCATAAAGGTATATAAAGAGCAAAACTTGCCTTTTAAAATACATCTTATCTAACGTAATTCCGCTATTGACATTTTAAGTGGTAGTAGATGAAAGGAATTCTTAGTCTGGAACTGTGTATTCCATCATTACTGGTTCAGATTTTTATTTATTATTTTATTTGCTTTTTTATATTCATTTAACCTTACCTAAAATTACACAGTTCAAATAATATTTACTAGCTTATAACGAATGCAATGCAATGATTCTGCCGCTTATTATTGCAAACATTTCACTAAAAAGGATATGACATTAAAATATTGGGTTTTCAGGTCGCGTTTAGTAAATGGAAACGAACAGGGGTACAATTACATATAGAAAGGTACAAACGACCGAATGAATACAGCGAGTTTGTTCTAATTATGAAGTTTATTGTGAAACTTAACACTTTTATAAAGTTTCAATGGGTAGTTTTAATATTTGAATTGCCTATGAACGCGGTGTTGATGGATTGTTTTGATTCATGTGGATGATATTATATAATAGAACGTTTTGTGTTATTGCTCCATAATACCTGCTGCTAAGTGTATGTTTCAATAGAATTCATATCAGTAGTGTAGTTATAATAAACGATTATTGTATTATAAATCCATTACGACATAAAAATAGCGAACGAGTGTGATCAGACTACGTGTTGTCGAGTTCTTAAAACACTAAGTAAATATAATTAGTATTTCTATTCACTTAGTTTCAGATGGCTATTGTTATTGTTGATTACGATAGAAGAAACGAAGTAAGATGATTAATTTATAAATTCTGCACTTTTAATTAATAGAAGTGTTAAAAATAGAGAGCAGAATGAATGAATTTAATGCGATCTAAATACAGCCATAGAAGCAGCGGCGGTGTTTATTTTTAGTTAGTTTGAATTTCGGTTTTTTTTTGGTAAAACAATCGTGTTCAGTCGGTGGTAGGCGGGAGGGATTTTATCCTACTACATGTCACCAGATGCAGGACGCGTGCCGTATTGTTTTAGATTTGGGTTTCTTTTAAAACAAATTTGTCTATTCAAAAATTATATGGTGGGTATTGTTTTAGCGGGGATTGCAGATTTAGCGAGGCGCGGCTTCACGGCCACCGACAATACATCATTGTTTAACGTTGTGCATGAATGGAATATTTTTGTTGACTCCGCTACCGGCGTCGACTTCGATCCATTCAACATGAAGTAATTGATGTCGTTATGAGGTTTTTCGCCGACAACAATGCCTATAATTTCCGTTTGAATAGCGAAAACAAACGCCCCATTGAGGGCAATTATAAAAGCGTAAGGCAATTTTTTTATTGTAATGTGACACACAATTGACTGATATAAAGCAATTGGCACTGTTACGATGACCCATTTAGGTGATTCATTGTCATAACTGTTTGTGGTACAAAAAGTGTCAGGTTCAATTCGCGGTCGGCCAAATGTCAGCGTGGTTATCTGTTTCTGAAGATTTCTACTCTTGGACAAAGGCTCAAAATGTGAAGTGAATTTTTCAAAATGAAAAAAGATTTCCACATTAAATCAATTACTGCGATAATCTTTAACGCTAGTTAGATTTCACAGTGTAAAAACAAATAACTCTTCACATTTATCCAATAATATTTTATGAGTAACATTATAAATACGACGATAAAATAACATTGACGAACTCGTTGCCGTAGAAAGCATAGTTATAATACTACTTAATACAAACTGTTTATGCATAAACATTACCATTAATCTACTCTCTGCAATAACGCTTAAGTGAATGATAAGAAATCGCAAACACTTATCATACCTACTTCGTTGTGAGTAAAATGTACAGCGTTGTACATCGAAACATTGTCGGCGCGGACGGTTCTCCGTCGTGGCGCTTTACAAGCAATCATTGTGATATGATCTTTTGTCCAAATTACCGTCGATCATTAGCTGTTCAAATTAAGAACCTCGTTATGAACGCCTTCAGGTACTATTATTACCGAGTGCACACGCCGTGATAAATTTGTTTTGAAATCACATGCGTTATTTGTATCTAATATTGTTTGGATCATTTGTAAGTACCTATATGTGTAATGAGTAATGGGTGTTTAGTTTTCCTTTCTTTTTCATTTAACTATATATGTACACAACACAAACCTAATACAAATACATTTTTAACAGAAAATTTGTAATTTTTTTATTTTGCGTTTTGAAAACTGCTATACCTATTAGTCTGAAAATTATTACGGTTCGTTTTAGATTCAAATTAAAAATAAGTATATTAATATTATTTATCTCCCTATACCTACTGCCTAAAAATTAGAGAATCGTCGAAGGATATTTAGGACTTAGAATTGTTATTTTTCATCTTGTCTCCCAGTGGAGCACGTTCGGTAGATAATGAATTTGAAATTTTGATATGGACCTGCATAACGACACGTAATATATGCTGGGTGTATGAGTGTGTTTGTGCGTTTACTATCGCCGTGGATCATATTTAGCGTGAGCAACGACCCGTCGCGGGCGCCGACACGCGTCCATCAAACGTATCTCAGATGATACCTCTCGACGGAAGGGGACCATTACGTTTGGCAAATATTATTACAGCTTTAAATCAAGCCCGTATCTGGCATTAATCAATGAAAGTAGGTACACGGCTCTTCCGTTCATTGTTCGCGATGATCGCGAACGCCATTGTCTTAACTCGAATGAGCATTCCGAAATCGATTTTGATTTGTGTATGTTTATTTCGTTCCATGTTACGAATCGGCATTAGTTTGTTGACGAGCTAACGTTACTGTAACGAAATTGCCAAGTCCATTCCCAATTGTCTGTTCAGACACCGACAACAAGATTTATGTGATTTTGATACCCACCTATTGTAATGTTGATTGGATCGATGTAAAATATAATTCCAAACGATATGTTCGAATATGAATATTTTTATGTTGAATTGCATATAAGTTACATTACAACTAACATTAAAGTAAACATTTTTATTATATTTATTAAACTAAACATTAAACTAACATTAAATAAAGCCTTTGATGCTTAAATATACGCTGTTTACATCCACTTTTGTCACCACAGCGTTTAACTAGACTATGAACGCAACCATAAAAGGGTTTAAAATAACCTTTCGTAATTTGAAACGTCGTGTCCATTCCATTCAGCCGTTTAGGGTTAATAAAACATAAAGCAAAGCAAACAACAAACAGACGTAAAACGTTCTACGTAAAGATGTCAATTTAATTTCCTGTACTAACAGCACGATAATATTGACATTCGATTAAGGTGATGTCTTAACGAAAAATTTACATACATATTTTAAAGGAAAGCAATAATTATTAAAATAGTCGTACTTATTTGCATAGAAATCGTTTGTCTATGCCCCAGCCTCGCTACCGGTATACCGACCGTCTGACTACATGAGGCCATAAGGTGTAATATTAAAACGTCTATATCAAAAGACAGAATGATGCGGGCGAATGTAAGAAGTAACTACACTACTTTTTATCGACAATGTCATTTCAGAATAAAAAAATTATAAATAACATATTTATCAGCATCGAAGTCCGGTTTGAAGTATTATAATTTGAGAGAATTAAAATTGTGTATCTATATGTTATAATTATATATATGTTATAATTATATATCAATAATATTAAGGAATAATATAAATTGTCTCTTCTTACTGTCATTTCCGGCGACGACCTTGTCTATGATCATTAGTTATGTTAGTATTTTACTTCTTTACTTTATCTGTTCAGATTTCTACTTCACAGAAAAGAAAGCAACGAACTACTTTGTACATACTTTATTAGCGAAATGCCTGACGTGAAATAATAATTAGAAGAAATGTTATAAATAGCCAGTTAACATTAGAACAGTAGTTAAAATAAACGGCTTTCCGACGTGAACAGTGTATTTTGCGTGATTGCTGTTTATGTGCGAACGAAGTAAAGCTGTCGCGGAGATTACAAAATATGCTTAAGAATGACCAGAACTAGCAATGTACGAACAAACTAGGTGTGGACTTGTTTGCAATGCGCTCGATCAAAGTCTGGTTTCTGTTCAATTTATTTTGGTTCTACCACTGAATCATTGTTCGGATTTCTTAATTAAATACAAATACAATAAATTTAATCAGGTATCTACATGAAATATTTACGCATTATTATCGATTATGTTACGTCAAGTTTTTTAGAGTTTTAGATTATCCGCTTTTGTCGGTAGGTATTTTTGTTATAATTGGATCACTGTTATTGATTATTAAAATTTTCGCAATTTAAAAATATTGAAAGAAGTTGATGCATTGACATTCTGGGAAGTTTGGGTACGTATATCGCTCTGTGTGATTATTATTCAATATAAGGATAATTTGGACTGCAATTTATATGACATTGTAAGTAACTGTTTCAGATAAGTAACTGGATATTACTCGTTAGTTATATGGGCGGAGATTATTATATACTTTTACTTAATTGAATCATGCTGGTATCTTGAAGTACTGCGCCTTAATGCATCGGATCAATGAATATCCGGATGTGTGCGAGACGCGAAGCGATCTTGACATAAAATTTCATTTAACATCTAAAAGTAGGTGATCGGTTAATAAAATTGCACTCAGGATAATTTCCGTTGCTATTTCATACTAATTAAGTGGTTTCTTGTAATAAATGTATATTAAATAATTATCCAATACATCTTTCGGAAAACCGGTAAAGGCTTATGAATGGTTGGAAGCGGTGTGTAATAAAAACAAATTGAATAACCGTCGAATATAATGCAGTAAACTAATTAACAAGCACGTAAATGGATTATAAACTTTGCGTGTTTCGATTTCAATATCATGCGTCATCTGTTTACTAGAAAATACGAATTTTACTTAAAAATAACTGTTTTGAGGTTAGTTATTGCTATTGCTATAAGTTTTTCGTAATTGCACTTCAACTAAGATATATTTCAAATAGAAGATCAAATGTAGTTGTGTGTCGTAATAATATATGTAATTTACTCACGGAGATTGATGCGCAGGTACTACCTATTCGGATGCTACGTGCGATGCCTGTATTTATCAGTTTTCCACACTCACCTCGCTCGACGTTTCCCGACACGCATACAAACCTGTACGGGCCTCGTTTGAGTATTTCAAATGATACAGGGAGAGACACCTCTATTCGGGTTAATATTCAATTTCATGCCTATCTCGTTTCCATAATGTATATGGAGGTTCAAATATTTTGTCACGCTGTCGGATTACTCGCAGGTGGCAGCGTCGTTTGACCACTTTCTTCAGTTAAACGAATGCGCATAAGAACGTGACCGAATGCCTAATTTCCCTTTCAAGGGACCCGAGAGCGACCTCCACAACCTGGCCCGCTCTTTAGTCAAATGTATTCATAATAATAAATTTGCTTTGCTAATAATAATTGACACGTGTATCTAAGTATTTATCGTTTTCTCTTTTCAGGTAAGGAATTTGCTTGTTCATTAAAACGGGGGCCGGCGGCACCGTTCCCGACGCCGGTGAGAGCATACGTATCTTATGAAATACTCTCAATGTCTTACAGCTATGCCACCAACTTAAAATTTATGAGGTAATACATTCTGTGAATAGTCTTTCTGTTTAATATAACTATTTCCTAAACGGAACGTGACGTGGAACAGGGATGATTCAGAACGATTAAGAACATATTTCATTGTTGTATTTCAGTATTCGTTTTCATTGTTATGAGTGTCTACTTCAAAGTTACAATTGAATTGATTAGAGGAAATCCGATATGGAATCATTTAAAATCTTTATGAGATAAAATTGTCTACGACTGTAACTGTTATAATACATCGATTGATTATTGTTGAGGGTTATTGAATTTAAGTTTATATTAGCGTTCAATAACGTACCTGCGCATTATTAAAGATGTTTGTATGAGCTACGCAAAGACGAATGAACTAGTTGAGCTTTAGGTTTGGCGATAGGTATATTGGAGTGCGGTCACAAAGGAAACTATAAATAACACGTATCTAGAAGGCTGCTATGGTACCACTGTTGTGGAAGGTGGATAATGAGAATTAATGGTCGCGGCGCTGTTTATTTCTATGCGCATTACTTGCCGAATGATAATGCGTGGTGCGTACTTGTTATGTTTGCAGCAAACTTGAACCTGAACCTTACTATAAACTTTGACTGCCTCGTTGGTCGGCCGGTTGCTAGCGCGACTGCCGATCGGGCGGTCCTGGGTTCAAATCCCGGGTTGGATACTGTTGGATTTTTCTAATTTAGAATTTCTAGTAGTGACTCAGAGTCTGGATGCGTGCCCGGTGCATGGCAAGGCTCACCACCTATTCCATTGTGGGACTTAAACGTAACTGGTGAAATGTGCGGGTGTACTACACTCCTCTGCCTAGCCCTTAGGGGATTACAGGCGTGGCGTTACGTTTTATAAGTTTAGGTATTATACGTGTAATACAGACTTTGTTTAATTTAGGCCGTGTATAGGTTGTGGCGAGTAATGATTATTTTTTCTACGCAACTTCTGTGGCACATTTGTTATAGGGTATCTTGATGTGTGCTTTTTAAATTACAGCAAAGAGACAAAGGGAAACTATATGTTAACGCTATTTTTGTAGAGACATTATAACGCTCTGTAAACAGCTGTGTAGGAAGCTTGTTCAACATATTCTAGGCGCGCAGTTCTAAGCGTATTCTTTTTTTAATTATTGAAACTAGCAAACAGGCAGACGGGTGGCCTGACGGTAAATGGTCACGGTCGTCTATGGATACTTGCGACGTCCAAAAAGTTGCCAGTGCCTTGCCGGTTTTAAGGAGCTTTTCAAGCTGCTCTTCGAGAACCCCATGTCGTAGCGCTCTGGGAAGTGAAAGTTACGTGTATTTTCAGTTATCTGTAACGGATGCAGAAATGAAACTCGATAATTTTGTTATTTACTGTGTGTTTTTATTATTGAAATCAGAATAATTTACATTGTACAAAATACACATACTCAGTAATCATTACGCTAGGGTTAACATTTTTTGGCTGTAGTTATTTTACATTTTCAAAATTTTCAATTTCACTCTAAACAAGTAAAACTGTCTAAGATTCATGACAAAAATACTATGTAATTCCTACTGGTAAGGATCTCTTGATAATCAAATGGAAACGTTCTGTGGAAGTATTTATTGCAGTGAATTTTAATAAGAGCTATGTAGAATTTTAATTGGTTTAGACGTACGACATAAACACGATATTAACGTGCGGATTAATTTTAAAATATACAATTTGCGCCCTTAAAATTTAGACACACAAAAAACACAATTGTAATCTTTTTCATCACGATCCACATTGTAAGGTAATATAATAAAAAAATCGGTTGACAAAACATATTATAGGTATGTTATTATAACCTTAAATTGGGTGAGTTGTTAAAAACAGACAACACCAGTTTCAAAGTACTCATCGACATACATTACAAAATTGTTATCTGTTACATTTTAAAATTGTTAACGAACTTGTATTCTTTCTTTGGCTTTAGTTTCAGCAAATTCTTAATCAGTTTGCAATCTTAGATGTAAGTAACCGGAGAGTTTCTTTAATGTAAATTAATACCTAAACTTTTCGGATGAAAAATGAAAAGGTACTAGATCAAAGATAAGATAAAGACAGAGACGACAGTTCACTCTCACTCATTAATTCCGTGTGATGCCTTTCGTTTCTCTTCCCTTACTTCAATGATAATACAATTGATAAGCACAATAGAGAACATTGTAATTTCACTTATGACAAAATACTTCAGCGTTCTAATAGTTCGCCACATCGTCAGAAATGTTCAACATTATTTTATGAAATACGTAATCTCACAGAAGGCTTTGATCTATCGTAACTTATGCTAAATACAGACTTACTTATCTTAATTTACACTTAAACGTATGAAAAATAAAAGCTGCATCTTTGGATTCCTTTACACCCGCTAAGTATCTAAGTTTTATTGAGTCACCGTCACAAATCTCAAACGATATGTATTACATTTATTTGTGTCTAATTGACTAACTGCGGACTATTGTTTCTGTGTTCTAGATATATCTAGCCGCTAAGAACTATTAAACAGCGGTTCAAATAGAATAGGCAGAAGCATCTTCGATCCGTTGAAATATTTCAATGTCTTTGTTATAAACAAGTCGATACAATCGCGTATTCTACATATAATTTCGAATCGATGCGTCTCGCTTGCGACAGTTGTATCGGATCGTTTCTTTTTTATTTTTACGAGAACGACAGTGTGCGCCAACCCTATCATATTTTTTTATCTTAGCAAGAATTTCAAGCCAAACAAACACCGAGTTGAACACGGAATAGAATTCTTCGAGTAGACGCGGCACAGATGCGTATAGGTTTGTTATTCATTTTTAAATTCATGACAAATGAATATCGGCTACGTGAAACAAAAGCCACATTTTTATGATGAAAGAGAAGAATATGAGCTTCGGAATAAAAATAACCAAAAATTTCGTATCCAACTAAGGATTTGCTTGACTTGAACAGTACTTACATTTTAAGCATGTAAAAGAAATAAGGTAATATAAGAACTCCCAATGAAGGACTATATTCAATAGTATTTGATATTTAACGTTTATAGCATAAGACACGTTTACAAATAAATATCTAGCTTCCGAAAAAGAAATTTAAGTGACAACGCTACCTACCTTACGTGTTAGGATTATACATTTGTGGAGAATATACGAAATACTGTGATGGGCAACGGAAACACTATGTACGATAAACAAGAGGAAGCAACAACGATTTACATGTCTCGTCACGTGTTCGAGCTTATTTCTAACATTAATTGACAAAGAAACGTAACAGCAGAACAAGCGTCCGTAAATACAGCGTGAAACTATAAAGTACCAAAACGACAGTCTCTCGCTAAAATTATTTTTTTACACAAACCCCCGCGAACTGTTTGCGTTTTTACACGGCGGGAATTCACAATGAACACAAATTGAATGCACCAACGAAATTGGAATCGAAACAAGGAAATACATTTGGACGGACAGACACAGATGAACGTAAAGAACAAAGGAGCGATTTGGGCAACAATGGGGCCAATGGCCGGGCGCTGTCAAAGGGGGGGTTGTCATTTTGAAAATGGAACCGAACATTGTTCAATTGGAATTGATGAAAATGGATTACGTCAGGTTATTGTGCCAGTCTTCGTGCGGCTGTGATGCCGTGCAGTTAGTCGCGCACCATCGGGATTGCACTGTGGGCGGGCAAGGGTTGCCTCCGGGCCGCTGACGTCGAATGATCCTTCTAGTGCGCAATGCCGAACCCACGCAGCCACCTTCGCTGCGGCAGGGACTCCACTGGCCCCAATCCGACACCCTGCAGTCTAGAAGCTCTGAGAGACAAAATAAACAATGTTATACATGACTCTTTGTCCTATAAAGATGGGAAATAGAGTAGATACTGCTTCTGTGAAAAGAATATCCAACGATCAAAGCGAAAATATTATGTGCGATGTTATAATTTCATTATCCAGAGAAATTCTATAATTTCATTATCCAGAACATGTTATTCTCTGATCACTTTAAAGTTTTCTATAATATCCTCAAATTACGATTACAAGTATGACAATCACAAAAAATCTTTTGTTGGTCCACTGCTGGACCGGGTCTCCTCTCATGGTGAGAGGGGTTTACTCCATAGTCTACCACGCTGGCCAAGTGCGAATTGATAGACTTCACACACCTCAGAAAATAATAAAATAAATATAACATCTCTAAGGTATGCAGGTTTCCCCATGATGTATCCCTTCACCGTTATAGCGAGTGATATTTAAATTTCACTTATAAAACGCACGTAATAAATCCGAGGTGCGTGCCGGGATCGAACGTACACCCCCGGAATGGGAGGCTGAATTCAAACCACTAGGCTATCACTG
>DWDX01000985.1:0-21296 GCA_018245675.1 Agara michaeli | reverse complement strand
TGGCAATAGGCTCACCACCTATTCCATTGTGGGACTTAAACGTAACTGGTGAATTGTGGGGGCGTACTACACTCCTCACACTTTTTTATAATATCGCCTTGGAATTTTATTTAAACATGGATAGAGCAGCACTAGAGCTTCGGTACTTTAAAAGAGAAGCATTATTTATTTTTCCAATTAACATTAGAAAGTGCCTTTTTTTGCAATGTTTTTCAAAAAAATTACCCATTTGGCCGAGTCGGCTGCGAGACGTTTAATTTAATTACAGTTCATTACTTGTTTCTTCCAATCAGCTCGTACAAGTGAAGTTGGGGAACTTCTGTCAACCGACAAAATTTTCTCGTTGGACCTCTTTAATTACTTCCTGTTGGATTTTTTTCGAGTTGTTGCAAATGACCCTCTGATCACCAATGTTACAAATTAACTTTGCCAAATTATTTCTGCACGCTAACCGCTGCAAACCTTACATTACGTCGTTGAATAAACTCCATGTATACTGCATTTTTTCTGCACTTAAATATTACGTACTTACATTCGAAAAAATACAGCACTAAAACTTACATACGATATTTTGTACACAGTTTCTGGTTATCTCCTAATAAGATTTCTTTAAGTGGATCTATTGTTCAAGGATGTTGGTGTACAACTGTTTCAATCTCAATTATAATGATACCATTTACGGAACAAACACATCATTATTCGAGCCTAAAACAATGAACCTTTTCAATTATCATCACGCAACTATATATGCGTATACTATATATTCAATTTTGTTTTATCGTTAAATATACTTAAGCGCACTGTATTTTGGAAAAAAATACCTATATACATGTATTACTTATCTGAACTACCTACATAATACTCGTGGGTACTTGCTTTGTGGTTGTCTTTACGCTTATATGAGCTTACTTGTCTTTTAATTTCTACAGCTAGCAAAAATATAGTATAACTGGCTTTTGCCCGCGGCTTCGCTCGCATTAAGAACTTTCATCCCCTATTTTATCCGCTTGGGGGTAAAATTGATCAATATCCTTTCTTAGCGGATGCCTACGTCATAACATCTACCTGAATCTGTCAAATTTCAGCCCGATCCGTCCAGTGGTTTGGGCTGTGCGTCGATAGATCACTATGTCAGTCAGTCAGTCACCTTTGAGTTATATATATTTATATAAGGAGGGAATAGTACTTACTTTGATAGTTTAAGCTGGATTGCAACGATGCTGTTAAAATAGGACGATAAATTCGGTCATTTGATCTTACTTCAATATGTTAAATTATTCTGTCAAATCAATGTCTTGAATCGTATCGTCGTATTTTGCAAAATAAATATTGCATTAAAGTAATTTCCTTACAGAAGCTCAAACACTTGAGAAAACATAATCAACTTGAAACCACAGAGCGACGAAGTACGATGTTGTCTACACTATAATATTATAAAGACGAAAACTTTGTTTGTATGTTTGTTTGTAATGAATAGGCTCAAAAACTACTTTACCGATTTTAAAAATTCTTTCACCATTCGAAAGCTACATTAACCACGAGTAACATAGGCTAACATATTTTATTTTGGATTCTTACGAATTTCCACCTCCAAAGGGAATTGCGGCGACGGGGGCGGGACGAAGTCGCGGGCAAAAGCTAGTATATTATTATAGAATGCGTCTAATAGACACTTGTCTTCGGCACTGTACACAAACGCTTCGATGTCCTGGGAACATAGCAAGCGTTAAAGAAAATACAGATCGGATGTCACTTCATTTTATTCCCCTCTCGGAATAGTGGAAGCATATCGAGTTTCTGTTTTAATGATTTTATCGATTTCATTGTAACCGAGTCGAAAATGTACACGCTTAACCACAACGGAGAACCCTGGCGATGGAAGATCTCCATGCAAGGC
Organism: Agara michaeli; assembly: GCA_018245675.1. NCBI lineage: Eukaryota > Metazoa > Arthropoda > Insecta > Lepidoptera > Hesperiidae > Agara > Agara michaeli. The sequence goes on along the minus strand of DWDX01000985.1, from coordinate 19,399 downwards.
AGTTGCCGTAAAAACGAATCAAGGAGCTCCACGGGCTACGTCCTAAACAAACATATTTCTCGTAACCTATACTTTTTTCATAGGACCCTAGGGGTTACCATATGCAATTTTACTTGACATTGTTAAATGTCAGAAACAAATTAATAAGCACGTAGGCTTCGTTTTGCTTAAGAATATTTATTTATTTATTTAAACTTGATTGTAGCACCTAATGCTAGGGTACAATGGGCGGACTTAATGCCTCGTGGCATTCTCTACCAGTCGACCCGTGGTGATGGTGAGAATATGGCGGTAGGCGTTAATAATGCTGTTTTGTATCAATGAAATACATGATTATATATAGTATATACATACACCCATACGTACATACATACATACATACATACAAACATACATACATAAATATATATGATACATACATACATACAAACATACATATTTAAATATATATTTATATAATAAAAACTGCCGATGGAAGAAAATAATTATTTTAATAGAGTAGTAAGTTTAAGGTAGTGCTCACGGACCATTCTTTTGAAAGCAGCTTTAGAGGGGGCTTTTCTAATATCAACGGGTAGGGCGTTCCAGAGCAGTGTAGCCTGAGACGTAAAAGAATTGTGATAGAAACAGGTGTTGATTGATGGAATATCCATATTTAAATTATCAGAAGATCGTAATACTCTATTATGGGTAGTGTAACGATAATGAAACCTTTCCTTTAGGTAAGAGGGAGAGGTGGGATCATTTAGAATAGAGTATAGAAGGAATAGAATTCTAGAATTACGTCTTTGACGAATAGGCAGCCATTTTAGTAGCTGCCTGTAATGCGAGATATGGTCATATTTACGTAACCCGAAGATGTAACGGATACAATTATTAAGTAGACGTTCTAGTTTGTCGAGAAGTTCTTCTGATAGATTTGGATAACACACATCAGCGTAATCAATTATAGGCAGAACAAGTGTGTAGATGAGCATCTGCTTTGTCTTTAGAGGAAGGAAGTTTTTCAGACGGCTCAGTGAGTGCAGCGTGGCAGCAACTTTACGACTGGTTTCAGCGATATGTGCCCGCCAGTTAAGTGTGCTGTCCATATACAGGCCAAGGTTCCTCACCGCGTCACTCAGTTGGATGTGAATATTGTTATAATAGATCGGCGGTAAGTTACCGAAGTTAACCCTGGCCAGTTGTCTCGTGCTCCCCAGAAGTATTGCCTGGCACTTGGAGGGGTTGACAGTTATACCATATTGACAAGTCCACTTGTTAATATTATCAAGACAAGCGTTCATTTTGTCGTAAGCAAGTTGAAGCTTATCAACACTGGCTTGCACATACAGCTGAAGATCATCTGCGTACAGATGATACGAACAGTTGACAATGAATGTAAGAGAATTGATAAACATAGAAAATAAGATAGGAGAGAGAATACCGCCTTGCGGTACGCCCGTTATCAGATCAGTCCAGTTTGAGGACGTTTGCCCAATCCGGACAGACTGTCGGCGTCCGCGAAGATAAGACGAAAACCAGGCTAAGGCTGAAGAAGAGAAATTTAGATGGGACAGGATGGCAAGGAGGATGTCGTGGTCGACTGTGTTGAAAGCATTTGAAAAGTCAACAAGCACCACTAATGTCAAAAGTTTGTTGTCCATGCCGCTTCTAATGTCATCGGTTACTTTAATTAGAGCAGTAGTGGTGCTGTGACCGGAGCGAAAACCTGACTGATATTCGTTCAGCAGGTTATGTTTAAAAAGAAAAGAGGATACTTGCTTATGCACACAGGCTTCCAGAATTTTTGAAAGGAACGGGAGAATCGAAATCGGGCGAAAATGATTAGGTGAAGTAGGATTCTGCACTTTCGGCAGGGGCTGAACAAAGGCACTTTTCCAAACGGATGGATATGTACAGGAACTAATAGAGAAATTGATGATGTGTGTGATTGCAGGAAGAAGGTTATCTAGGATTGGTAAAATCATGTCTCTGCTGAGATTGTCACTCCCTACAGCCTTAGATCTGATAGATAATACCGTCTTTCTAATCTCATCCTCAGTAACAGGAGAGAGTTGAAAGCTTGAATTGGTGAGAGATTGCAATGAGGCAATAGATGTTAAAGTTTGAGAACGGATTATAGGGTCTAATGGCGAGGAAGAAGCAAAGTGAAGATTGATGTCATCTAAGGTAAGAGATAGACCAAAATCCGGCATTGGCGGCTTTCTAACACCAAGCGTATTTAGGAATTTCCACACATCGGCGGGAGAACATTTCATTAAGTTACTATAGATATATCGGCGTTTGGCTGTTCGTATCATTTGATTGCATTTATTTCTGGCTATCTTATATGACGACCAGTTAACCTCAGATCTGTCCTTCTTAAACAATCTAAATGCCTTGTCACGTCTTGCCATTGCCACGCGCACCGCCTCAGTCATCCAAGGAGCCGGGGGACGTTTCAACTTTACCTGATGGAGTGGCGCATGCACATCATACAACTGGATGACATTGTTGTTAAAAATATGTAATTTATCGTCAATTGTAGGTGCACACAATAACGGTTCCAGAGCCAAGCTGGAGGCGTCCGCCCGGAGCAGATCTTTATTGATTTTAGAAAAACTGCGTAAATGCAAAACGGTTGGGCAATGCTTAGGAGGCTTCAATTTATATGAGAGGTAAAGGAGATCATGCCGCGAAAAACCGGAAGCAGGAATCTGACCGTATGTATCCACACGATCAGGAGAGGCGGTAATGATGAGGTCAATCCAGGAGTCCTCAGTGTCTAAATTGTGGTGAGTAGCCGCTAAGGGAAGAATACTGAGATTGACAGACCGAATGATTGACCGAAGTTTCTTTGCCCGAGAAGAACCCTTTAAAAGGTTGGTGTTCAAGTCGCCCATGATTACATAATGAGAGTATCCAAATCCAATGTTATCTAAAGCTGTTTCTAATGTGGTGAAGTAATCTATGGAGGGAGGACAATACACTACACCCAGAACCGCCCTGGCACCGTTGAGGTTGATCTCTAAAAACAGAAATTCGGGGGAGGCAGAATAACTAGACGGGGATTGCAGAATTATTTTATGTGGTATTGTGGACCGCAAATATACAGCAACACCACCACCCCCTTTATCGATGCGGTCATTGCGTAGAAGCACATATCCCGAAAGAGGATACAAAGCGGAATTAAGGGAAGGTTTGAGCCAACTTTCCGAAAGTAATATAGCGTCGATGGCGTCACATCTGGCCGCTAGTTCTAGTTCGGAGAAATGACCCGGCAGACTTTGAGCGTTGATATGACATACATTAAAAAAATTTTTACGGGAGCAAAAAATAGTGCTTAGTTGATCGTTTAATGACTCAAAACTGCTGTCAAAATCGTCGCATGAGGTAAAAGAATCATTGGAGTCGATGGCCGAATGATAGGAATCTCCACTTGACATATTTTATATAAGTATATATTTATAGACTAAAAGTAATAAATAAATTTAATTAAATGTAATAGTTATAATTATGTAATTATAAATATATTAGCAGTTCAAAGTAACTTTTATCTATACTGCACCATACCATCAGTTGACTGTTTACAAAGGAAAATAGAAGTAAAAAAAGGTTATTAAAGACACGAACAGAACATATAACAGTAACTCACTACGAGAATAAGACAAAAAGAAACAAACATAAAAATAGTGATACATATTAACTTGAACGCAGCCTAATTAGGCTGAATGACATATAAGTGTTTGCTTTGTAAATTGAGACACATGACATACAAGACTAACTTCACTCCTGTCATTTGTCATGTCAGTCAGATCAGTAATTTGATATTATTTTGTTTACAAACAATTCGTAGGTGTTAGATAGGTCACAGTAATTACAAAATAAGATTGGTTAGGTGAAACACAAGGAATTAATTAAGGACACTGCACTGTAAATGAAAACAAAACAACTAAATAATTATAACAGGAGCTTACAATGAAGTGAATAAAGAAAAAAAAAAAAAACACTTAGATCAAACCAGTTAGCCAGTAGGTGTTATGGTACAATCACTTTTTAGTCACACCGCGGCGGGATCTCTTCACATCGTCATTAAGTGCCGCATTACTGATGGCTTTACGACGAGCTTCCTGCTGACGGATGGTCACCGAAGAAGACTGTTGGGAGGATCCCACCCCAGCGCTGGATTCCGTAGTGGCAGGAAACTTAGCTACCAAGGCATCCAATTCCTCCTCCGTGGTGACTTTCACACGGTCTCCACTTGGGGGTTTTATATAGATGGACCCATCAAATGTCCAAACATTTCGCATGCCGAAGTGCTTTCTGGCACTTTTATGTATAAGTTGCCGTGTCCTAGTAAGGAACTCGGCAACGGTGAAAGGAGTTCCCTTTAGTTTGGTCTTTAAGTTCCAAACAGAGGACTTTAGGTCTTGTGACAGAAAATGAACAAGGACAGGCCTGGAACGGTCGCCTTCATGGGTACCAAGACGGTGGCAACGCTTTATGGAGGAATTAGACACATTAGCCAGACCCATGTTGTCATTGATAATCCTCAACACGGCTTGCGCAGGATTTGTATCCTCGGTATCTGGGATGCCATTAAATAGAAGTATCTTCTGACGCTGTCTCATATCCATCCCATCAACAACTTTTACGCATGCCTGGATTTGCTGGCGGAAGATACCTAGCATATGACTGACCAAGTCCCTAAATGCATAGAACTCCTCACTTAAGTTCACCAGGGATGGGTTTGAAGTGACAGAGGCGTTCTTTAGGCGTTCTTCAAAATCTGCCAATTTCCTGGTCCAGCCCTGCTCCAAATTCTTCTGGATGGCTTCCACTTCCACTACACTAGCCATAATCAGTGATAATAATTACTATTCAGTTTCTTGTGAAGTGAGATGACAGGTGAATCCTTTGTGAGAGGTTATGTTGATGGTTGGTGCCAGTAAAATGTAAATATTTATTTACATGTATATTAACACAATTAATAAGTTAAAATACACAATTCTCACAGAATTTGCACTTGAAATAATCACCAAATTTTAGTGTAACTTATTTTAATTGAGATGTAAACAATAGAGCAATTAAATCAGCTGTTTAAGTTTTGACACCTACCCACAGAAATTCTGCTTTCAACCTTGTTAATGTATTGAATGTCTTCGCGAACTTCTTAACTTTACAAGTAATGCGAAAACGAGACTACTTCAAGGCCAGTTTGCACAGCCTTCGCGATATTTTGTGAGCTTTTGTGAAAAATGCTTAAAAGCTCTTGGCCTCAAGTGGATCGTTCATTAGGTTGAACAATTTTACCAGAGAAACACTCATCATCAATGGGGTCGAACAAATTATTGTATTTATTACACAAATTCCACGGAACACAAAACGCAATAACGACCTTCAATACAACGTTGCAAAGTCCAAAGTACGTTGCGTCGAGAACGGTCGATTTATAAACTTTTGGGATTTACCTGGTAATGAAGACATTTGTCTTACAATAACTTGGTATTTTGGTGTTGTTTATTCTCACAATTTTCCTGTTAAGTTAAGGGAAATTTTGCTACAATATATGGTGCGTTTAGAACTTCAGAAGTAAGGTACTACACGGTTTGTTCAGTGTGATGTTGAAAGTGAAAAGTCCTTTAGGCGTTCCTTTTGCTTGCGGCATCTTTTTAGGTTGCTGTGTCGTAACATGTTCTATATTTTCTATTATTTTTTTATGTGAAGAGAAAGGCAAAGGTACAAGCAGTAGTCATGAGTGATCATTGCCGCACATAGACATCTGTAGCCAACCTCTAATAGGACTACAGGATTAGGACTGTTAGTATTAATTCACTTAGTAATAGTAATAGGAGTTAATTGATTGACAGTAATCAATTGGTTAGTATTCATTAGTAACAGAAAAGCTGGAATAGCACTGTTAATAAGATTAGTCTTATTAGTATGATAGTATCAGTGCAGTTAGAATTACTTCTCTGTTAGAGGTCGGTCACAAATGATTTGCTGTTCTTGAGGACTGCGGTGATTATCTGTGGAAAGAAGGAAAGAGAAAAAGAGCTGTTATGACTGACACTTATAATACACAAACATACACAATAGTTATACATGATTATTCACACAAAACAGACATGGCTACTTTTGAAAAATTACAAAAATTTCCAGTTCCTACGTTCCAATGTTTAGTCTTTTACACAACACTTCAATTCATTCGGATTTAATAATACTTTGTAAAACAATCAGTAAGTACATATATACGTATGTTTCTACGGATATACGGATGGCATTTGCCAATCCACCACCATGGAAGACTACGCCCTAAAACATGTCCACGGTATGAAAGGAGATTTGCATCCAGCAGAGGAACGATAGAAGGGTAAAAGTAAACTACTTTATTATGTCTGGGTAACATAATGTACCTAATTTCGGATTAGTTGGCTGAGTATTCAAGTTTTCCCTCAATTTTGTTGTTATTATTATAATTGTTAGGCACATTCTGGGCTAACGTGCCGCATACTAGACTGAACCTGTCTTACCATCAGGTGAGCTCGTAGACAAACGCAAACCTATTACGCAAAAAGCAAAACATTTATATAACCTAATCTGTCAAATTTTAAATTACTATTACCGCAATTCCGATCTTAGGCTGTTCACAGCAATAATAATGTAAATCCAGAAAGCCGAGTATAAAACAGTCAAACATGATACACTAAACGCGACTCCAACGCCAGGGTTCTGGAAGCAGCTATGATTCACAAAGAAGCAGTACACACATATACCCAACGTTAGCATCCAGTCCAGAGCCAAGTGAACTACGGCACTCCACAGGAATATTCGAAACAGAAGCTCGTATTCCCTCAGAATTCCAATAAGCAGAATGAAACTGGTGAACAACAATTTGGCTATGATCGCAAACAGCAAAGTCAAGTACAACAACAGATCCATCTTCTTCTCGTAAAGGTTTTTCCATTCGGTGTAGTTCAAGGGCACGGACAAGAACATGACGAATCCGAAAAAGCCGTAGATCAATCCGAAAATCGCAACGGCAAGAGAGCCTTCTTTTAACGGGAAACATAGCAGGAATTCGTCGACCATTGGCAAATCATCCCACTCGATCATATCTTTGCTTACAATCCAATTTTATCCACAACAAACAGCCTTATCTTGATGCGTTAATCCGTATTGTGATGTTTCTTGCATATATAACGACACAGATAAAAAACATGTCAAAAATGTCTTAACCTACCTGTATAAGTTTGAAAATGTTTACTTTTATATCTATGGTAATTTTTGTGCTTAGTAAGACGAGACATTGAATTTGTAAATGAGATCAGATAATCGGATACGATAGTGAAAGAAGCGACTATTGTTAGCTTGAGTTCTCAAGACATGTCTGAAGAGAGGTTGAAAAATAGATAACTGTTTATACACAAATTGAAAATAAATGATTGTATTAATTATTAAGATGGATGTCTGAAGGGCGATTAAATTCGGGACTCTGTGTATGGTAAACAGCCACTGCGAATGAAGTATCGTCACGAGACAATACTATCCTCATATCAGTTTTGATATTATAATACTTGTAGATTCCCATATGATTTTCGGCCACCGCAAATTACTGAGAGCCTCTTGTTAAAGCACTTGCAGATGCTTTAAGTGAAAATGTCTCAATTGTTTTAACGCAACAAACAGCATCAGTTTTTTTAAATTCATTTTCTCTTAAGCAACACCGCGTGCGTAAACACTCGAATGGATGGATGGAGGGGAAGGCTGGCATTACTGGTCACATTTTCACGGGCGGCAAGCACTCAATCTCAGGTTACAATCGTAAAACCGAGCGAGGCTTTAAAGGTGGGTTAAAACATTCGACGGAGACAGGGACGGGGACAAAGTGCCAGCAGCAACCGGAACCTCTTATCTTACCAAACAGTGTCAAGAACCTCTTTTATTAATGTTTTCTTAGTGAGTGTTATTATGATGAAGTTGTAGGTTGGTAATAGCTAGCAAGTGGAAGACCAGCTGCGCCTAAAGTTTTAACGTCGTCGGCGTAGTTCGCGGAGGTAACTTAGATGTTTAAGTTAATGCTTGTATGCGTTAGAATACAAAGATTACCTATACGTATTACTTTTAATATGTACCAACCTTTGTTGGTGACTTGTTTATTGGCATCGGGAGGTATTGTATCTAAAAACTGGTAGACATCTTTGTTTACAATGTTGACAACAAGTTGATACAATAAAGTCATTCGATATTATGTGCCAATATGTAGCAAAAAGAGAGTGTAAATTTTTGCAAAATTTTTTTTCATGATTAATAGAATATTTTTTGAACAGAATATTGGTCAACGCTAGACTAGTTAATTAATTGTGCTTGGAAGCTGACGCGTTTCAGTTGCTGTCGTTATGCAAAAATTCATAGTTTCAAACTGTCACAGAGTTTTTAAAATGAAAAAGTTTGAACGGGAAAATTTACTGACACATTTTTAGACGGTAAATATATAAAACATCTACACGTTTAAAACTTTCGCATACTTCGGCACAGGTGAGATATTATTTTTCTCATGCTTAAAATAAAGTTTCCCTACAAATAGGGAAATCTACTGATACATTACATACGTTCTACGTTATCGCGTATCGAATCTGAAGCTATCGGATAATGTATAAGCCATTTAAGGTCTCCTCACGCGTTTAATCTCGCTAGCGGTATTTGTATTCACGTTTGCCACAAAACATTATGTGTGAATACCTTCCAAGACATGAGTTATGATGGTTCTGGCGAACGGCTCGAGATCTGATACCATTGGCACGTAGAGAGCCCGTTGAGTAACTTAATGTTCTTATATGTCTGCCTCTCTTTGATAATCCGAATGTTTAAGTGTTTTATGGTTTTTTGTTATTACTATTGTTGTACCGTAAGGAGCGGAGAGTTAAATATTAGCCGTTCATTGCTTTATGTCTGAAATTTGGTAGTTACAGTTTATGTGAACAAGGTTGATATGAAAATTTGGTGGTGTCTTACAGATCGGGGATGTTAAGGATATGTAATTTCGGATCTGGATATAGGAATAAAATTATATCGGTGTCGGATACGGATATACGGATATTTAATTATTTCGGATAATCCGTTGCTTTCGGATAGTTTCGGTTACGGATATTAGATTAAAGTAAAACAAAAACAGGTACATACATACATACATACATAACATCACACCAGGTCCCTAACGGGGTAGGCAGAAAGCACAAAAAAAAGCGCGCGAGCAATGAAATAAAAACCTGTCGTAACCTGTTCTATTTAGACTCCGCCCTTATCCGAAATTATCCGAAACTTTTATAACGGATACGGTTACGGTTTCGGATATATTTTTATTTCGGATATCCGATAGTTTCGGTTACGGTTACGGAGCTCCATAACATCCCTGATTTGGATTAAGTAAAGTTGATCGCTTCACCTGGGTAATTACGTGAATATCAACGATAAAATCCTATATACAATTCAAAGCAATTTATTACAAATTTATGATATACCCAACATCGATATTTAACAGTAATTAAGTAGACAAGTAAAATTTCACTTAAATTAAAATACCGTTTATAAATTTACGTTAACCAATACGAAATAACGCGTGTCAACAGTTTGTTGACATTTGTGATCATATTACATATCACATGATACGTATAATAGACACACACACGTGATGACGTCAGATTTATATATCATTGCTACTGTACAAGAGTTTTGCTACGTCATCTAAATACAGGTAGAATTTTCCCCCGCCCACTCAACCATTCCAATATTAATCAAAATACTCTTTTAACTCCAAGATAATATAACTATTTTCACAAGTCACAACACCTACTCGCTGAAATCTGTCTAGGTTTCATCTGCACCTGGCTTTTAGTAAAGTCTACCTAGTGGTCAGGTGATTTTCAATTACAAATGAGACAAAAACAAACTTTCAATAAACTCCAACACAGCTGTCGCCACTTCGAGACAAAATGAGACAAATAGAACGAAACTGTAGTATTCGGCCATCACATAAAGAGCTACGTGTCGTACACATACGCGATGGAACGTGTGAAATGCAAATACCAAATGGCACGTTTGTAATTTCTGCTCCAAATAGCTGCCAGTGCCCGTGTCACAGTACGGCGTTATCTATTGGATATGTGTCTAATTGCTTGCCGAAAGTGAGAGCCAGCGTGCATTTGCGCTTGTTATTTATCTATCTACATACAGGTATATGTGCGAACATTCTGCGGTTATTTCTTCTTTAAGTTATACGTCTTTGGTGCGTTATTGTGCAACAATAAAAGTACGTTTTTACGATATGCGTGCACGAGTTAACGAATTTTTTTGAATTTTCCAATGAAATTACTGGCTAATTGCGATGTGTATTGTATGACAATTCTATAATATGTTACATATATAATATATTCTGTAATGTATCCGTATTACAGTAAAATATATCATGATTTTTATGTCTCAATTCCGATATGTTGTCTGCATAAATCTGTGTTACAGATATAATAGAAATATCCATAATGCGCATCAAATTTACTAAGTTTCATGGCCGCTATTGCAGTGGAAATGCTTCCACGCTCTTACAAAAACTTTTACAATACATTCTCTTTACAGGGTGCTTATAAAAACATAAGCGAAGGTACCGCTGAAAGCGGTTTCGCTACTTGCATTTTAAAAATGCCTGACTTTATAGAAGCATAACTAAAATCACGTTCAAATATACTCTTGTCTCAAACGACTTACGAATTAAGTTGGAAGTTAAAAAAAATTATTTAAGTGGAATATTTTTATTACATAATTGTACTGTACGAGTGATGACATTTTAATTGCTTTAACGTGCAACTCTAACTATGAATTATAATCACAGTGTCCCATTTTCTGATATGTCAATTAATTGTAATGGGAATAAAATATGCCTTTTATTTTAAACAATAAAAGATTTAAGTAACTCTTACTGAAATTAAATTTGAAAGCTTCTACGTTTCGTTTCAGTGTATATATTCTAAGCACGTACAAGGTGTATATTCACCCATGAAGAATCGTTTTTAAACCACTTACCTGGTATAAAGCTAGCGGGAAACAATCTTGATGCGGGAATCGTCTCCGAAGCTCGTTCGAGTTCTGCAAATGGAAAAAAAAATAATTTACATTTTGTCATTTCCCGCTCCAACCAAAAGCAACACAAATTACTTATGTCAAGCTTAGCTTGAATGAGACAAGCTTATGTAGCGGTAAAGGGAAATATCCGCTAACAAGTCCCTATTTTTGTGATTTATTTTTTACATATAAGTAATTGATAGGCGACAAAGGAACACGCTCTGTTTTCAACAACAGTTGTTAAGGAACGTAACTAAGCTTCTTGAATATTCTTCCAATTATACATATTTAAAACATATTGGCTTTTGTACGTTATACGCAATATCAGTCAACCCATTAACCCTTTTCAAAAATTGTATTTGTCTAGTTTGTCCGGCTAGTCGTTATAACAGTTGACATGATTTTGTTGGAACTCTCAATGGACCATTTCGGTATTGAGAGTCCCATCTGTTCCGCATGTTCAGATGAGTTTATAAGAGACTACACATAGGGTCATTTTTAGCACGGAAATTTTTAGAGTTCGCATATAATATTGAACCAATAAACTAACTCTACTATATCCAATGCACTTTGTTAGCATTAATCGACTACATTCAAATTAATTACCTAACAGCTATAAATACCTACCTACCTACATCGTATTAGTTAATCAGAGGGTTCTTATGGTCAAATTATTTAATATCGGCATCATGTAACAAGTTTGATTAAATGAACGTTCCTTATTCAAATACAACAGATAATGTTGTTTACAACTTACTGTTTTTAATTTAAGGCCGTCTTTAACTTTCATTTTTTATTTAAAATTAAAATCTTAATTTGCATTCGGACATAAAATGTCATATACAAATTATTTCAAAACAAAGCAAAAAAGGTATACTTAATAAGCAAGCTTCGTTGGAAAATGGACACATCTAATATAAAATATTAATGCGCGTCTGTCCGAGTTTTATTTCGGTGCTCAATTTGAGCCGACAGCAATTTCACCGTTTGAATATGAATTTTTAAATCGACCTGTCTCAACTAAGGTTTTACCTTTACAATGGCAAAAGCAAGATAATATTTTTACCTCAACGGTTTAAAATGCTCCGGATTTTACCCTCAATTATATTTTACACGCGCCGCTTTATGTTCAACGAGTTCTTTCAGTTTTGTATGAGATTTTTTTTTTTCAGTTACAGCAAAATTTTGCTGTAACTGAAAAAAAAAGTCTCTTCCTTTTATAAATTAGGTACGTGAAATCTGTTCCTTTTATAAATTAGGTACGTGAAACGCCTAAGTAGTTTATTAATAAACCATCATCGAACAGCCACAGCAAACTTCATATGAATCTGAAAGGTCGTATTAGACGTGGCTGTAGTATTATTTGATTAAATAAGATTTTTTCTTATTTAAGAATTCGTTCATAATATATACTTATGAAAGCAACGAAAGAGGATTTAGGGATCCAGATTCAAACAAATAAGATCATATAGTCATGTTCTTTCTAGGCATTTACGAGGTCAATGATATTAAATCACCGAATCCGTGTAATCCCTACCAATATAGATACCTAACATCGCCAGGTTTTGTCCTACTTCCACCGGAACGTGAAATGTTTGCTTCTAACATTTTACGACGATACAAAGGCTCTTAAATTAATGAGCCGTACAAAAATCCCAATTTTGTACTTCAGCTGCTTACATAAACGCTACTCGTTCGTTATCAACAAGTAGGTATTCGGAGTACAAATATAAGTGGATGAAAATACCCAACTCCATATAACGACGCAAATACCTACCATGTAGGCAAGCAAAGTATAGACCTGCGTCTTTGTCGTTCTAATTAACTACATATCACTGTAATGAAATAGAAAATATTACTCTCGACGCAGATTTAGCATAACGGCGTCTGCGATGTTACTAAGAAGAAAATCTTCTAGACAATATCCTACAATAAGAAAACCGTATTTGTCTCGAGTTTTGTACGATAGTTATTTTCGTGCGGCATTGTTTATAAAGCTGCTTTATATTTTAACAAAATGTTAATTACTCTCATGAAGTCTTATATATTAACCTAGTTTTTAATTACCGGACGGTTTATTATGAAGTTTGGGGTAATTACGTTCATAATGCGAGGTAATATAGCGTAAGTAATGCTTTGTAAATTACTGGACGAGCCAAGATTATATAAGAGCTTTTGCTTGCGACTTCGTCCCGCCCCCGCCGCAAAACATGTAATTATTTAGGAAATCACATTAGAGATCTTAAAAATAACGGTATTTCTCTACTATATAATAGATGTTATTATACATATAAACCTTCCTCTCGAATCACTCTATTTAAAAAACCGCATCAAAATCCGTTGCGTAGTTTTAAAGATCTGAAGCATACATAGGGACAGACAGCGTAGTGATTACAAATGTAACTCTGTATATACTCGTATATTAAGGTTTCCCATCAAAGCAGCTGAATCCGTTTCGTTGAAAATTGATATGGAGTTAACTCAAGCGTTAGAAAAATAAACCGACTGGACCATTTTATTAAATTAACCTTTGAACCAGTGATATAAGGGGATAAAAATCGTATTGAACTAATTTAGTTTCGCGTATGAATGAAGTCGTCATTAATATCTGCTATTAATACGAATTCATCTTACTATAACATATTTATTTAGTTTTCTGCTTACACCTACATTTTAAAAGCACATGCTATTGAGAGGCATCGTTATAGGGGACTATTAAAATACAAGGGAATTCATTGTGATGTTAAATTACTAGATAAAGACTTTATGGCAATATTTTATACAAAAAACCATTAAAATCTATTTTAAATCTCATTCTGTACATAAATACATTATTTAACTCGGAATGATGTTTGTACACTCTCGTATTTTTGCGACGTTTTTATTCATCGATTTATATTATTTTGTTTTTCAGCCTATCGATAATCTATTTCCAAAACCAAATATATTAAAAGATCTGCTTCTTAACTGTTATGAGTAGCAATTGTATTCGAAAAATTTTGATACCGCTAATATAAAGTACATAGACAGCTCTCAGCCATCATATCTATATCTCACCTACCTACTTATTTGTACACAAAGACGTTAAACGTGTTTATTAATTGATGCGTGCGCAAGAACGAACACTTCGTCATTATATGTACATATATTTAGTCACGAACTAACGCGCGATGGCTTGTATTGGAATTCGAATCAATTATATACACAGCTAGCTTGTGCTACTAGTGCTAATACACGCCTTAATCCTCTGTTATCAGTTCCAACAACAACGTTGCCAAATATATAACAACAACGTATAGTCAGGTTTACAGTTATCGTATCCCTCAATATGCTAATAATATTAAATTCATTGTGTGTATGAACGATTAAAAATTTAATCAACTAAACGATTCCAGAAATGCTAATTAACTTTTTAAGTAAAAACATATGACGGTTTTGATAAGCACGGCAGCTAATAAATGATGTTATACAAGTATGCATTTTAAAATGTGCAAGCAAGTGCGCAAGTATGGCACACTTTGGCGTTAACTCAATCACGGACAAGATCCCTGTACAAAAATGGAACTTGGACTAGAAGTAAATGTATGCATACATTGATGGCCACGCTTAATAAACAATTTTAAGACCGAAGCATATAGTTTTTACAGTGATTGGAATTTAATAGAATGAAATCAAGTAATTAAAAAAAAAGCACTTAAAACAAATAATACATGAACACCATTTGCCTGATTTGAAATTGAAGCACGCTTGTAGCGTCACTGTTACGAGCAGCGACGCGGCAAATGGTCGACGGTAAACAAAGCCGGACGTGGTCGGCTCTCTAATACATTACTTCTGGTGGAAAATTGTTGCAATCGTGATTCAGTGCTCCATTTGAAGCGTAAGCTGAAATTTAGATTTTTTACAGTTTTGTTTACGTCAGCTTTAGAGGATTAATACCTTTTTAACCGACTTCAAAAAAAGGAGGAGGTTCTCAATTCGTCTGTATTTTTTTTTTTTTATTGTTCCGCTGTTTGACACAGATCTCTGCCCATAATGAGAAGACTATAGTCCTTACGATGTGTTATCGTTGTAACAAGTGAGATTCAATTCTAAACGAATAATAATAGCTTGTAAGTTATCAGATGTCAAGAGTACTATCAGTGGGTGCTAATGAGGAAACGTCTCCTCTGCTCCCCGCGTAATTATACGCTAACACTCTGACTATTCCTCGGTAAGAACGCAACGTGACTGGTGTCCGATAGATTAGTTCTATCCGAAATGGAATACTCATCCGACAGAAATAGATTACGTTTGAATACTAAGGCGGTAAGAAAATGTTGGTTCACGCGATTGCGTTCCAAGATGGCAGCAAACTACTAGCTAGCTATTCAAGTGGAGTGAAATTCGCTCTAGTTTTAACTTGATTGTAATGATGCGGCTTAAAGTTGTCAGAACATTTCGTTTCCCAAAATTACGAATGACCGCTTACTTAGCTTTACACTTACAAAGAAAATTTATCATTGAGTCAGACTTTAAGTATGACGATATTTTCGCAATAAAGTTGCAATGGTCGCGCGAGATGTCTTTTGGACATTGTCTTGTGGACCGAATAACGTGTTATTTCTGTCCATATCCGAGAAGCAAACAATAAACAACCGTAGACCGTCCATGTCATTGTTGTTTCAGCAACGATGAACAATATTTATTCAAGACATTGCATTACGAGATAGGAACCATCTGCGCTCAACTTGTTGGCAGTGGATGATCAAATGCCGCGGTTAAACTTGTAACTGTGATTAAGCCGCTGTGGTATCGCAATCGTAACATTTTCACGAAACTCACAGTGCCTAACTTACGTAAACTACATCCTATTATTACAGTTTTCATTGATTGAAAACAAGGTACAAAATTAAAGAAAAAAAATTTATAACATCTAAAAAATGCCTTTTTCCAATAATTGATGCTCGTCAAATTGACCCATAATAAAAGATCCTGGTCAACCGATGTTGAACCAACTGGGAAAAATGGCGTAAAAATCTTTACAATAACTAATATTTTCATTATAATATACATATTTTTTATATCCTTGGATGTTATATCTGAAGCATATGAACTTTTAACTGAACTTTTAAGGATATTGCTTTAAATGCAATATTTTTACCCCGAAACATTTACGTAAATACAATGACAATACGCAATAGATGACAGTAACAGAAATTGAACTATGACATACAAACTTAGCTAATCCCCAAAGTGTAAACAGGAACAGCGTAACAATGTTCAACAGATATAGCCGCCCATAAACAACATATAGAGAAGTGATAGATGAAATCATTTAATTTAAACATGTCAAACAATTACCTATAAGTGTATAAAATACAACGGCTTGGTTGGGCGAGGCAGAATAATTGCCCGTAATATAATTTATTACGCTATAAATCTTGGCTAAACAGTCTGGACGTTTAGTATCGCGCCGACCATATTCCATGACGTTTAGAATCGTTTTCAACCTACAAATACATACATAACATACATCCTTACCTCGTTGACTCGTTTTATTTATATAGTTTTAACAGGAAAAAAGGATATTTGATTAAGTGATAATAACCTAAAATATAATCAATACTATATATTAGTCAAGTTTTGCTATACCTACATATATTCTTGTTTGCAACTCCTACATGGCAGTGGCAACACCGTCGCGTCCACGGGTCATTATTGCTATGGTTACGGCCTGAGAAAGAATTTCTTCGAAACAGACTTATAAAAGAGAGGGCTATTTCTAACACTTGTGACTTCTACTATTGCTAGTAAATGCTAGTGTCTTCTGCGAGTCCAGACTGGACACGCAGTGGACAGACTGCTACTCCATGACTCCTTAATCCTAATTGTGTTCCTACTATTTTACAATACTTAATTGACTAAATCCTCAGAGGAAGCGTCAAGAATACTTTAGTCTCTCGTAATTAAATATACCATCAGCTAGTGTCTTAGAGACACATATAAATTTATACAACAACATGCAGTCACGCCAGGTCCCTAACGGGGTAGGCAGAAAGCACCGAGTGGCGAATATCTCTGTCGAAAATTGCTAATGTAATCACGGTATTGTATAATTCACTGTTTCTGTGGGATAGTCCACAAACTACTCTACACTGAAGCTAGTGAACTGCAGTCCAATTATCCTATCTTGTAACCAAGTTTAACAGAATGAACGAGAGATTCTTGCTGTTAACGTCGTTTTGAGTTTAATAGTTAATAATAAAGGCTATAAATATTAAATTACTTAAAGTAACATAATGAGGTTCCTAATGAGAAAGTTAAGTTTGTACACGTTTATTTTGCCGCGGAAAAGTGTTAGAATACGTGAAGGAAGGAAGTTTTGAGATACTAAAAATTCAGAGTTCAAGGTTCAGTGTCGTCGATACCACACCAACACAAGGATTAGTAACGAAGCCGGGTTTGCTTTGAAAGATTTTAGTGACCATATTACATTTTATACAACAAAACACAACACGCAAAAAATAATATGTTATTCATTACAAACTTACATATTCAGAACTCTAAATAAAGAATTAGCCAAGTAATGGCCCTAATGTTTCATAGATTATATAAAACTTCACGTAAAGTATTTAGTAAACATAAAAGAAATCTGGTAACAATAACATTGGTGTATAATTTAAATCTGATAATATAATAAAATGAATTCTTTACTGTACACAAAAGAAAAAAAAAAATTACGCAACTAATATAAAGATACAAATCCTACAGCGGCGTAAGAAACGACCTATTTTCATTAAATGAGTAGGTACGGACACTATACAAATCTGCGGATTGAAACAAATTATTATTGGATGCCTCATTTAAGTAAATTCTCAAAGGGAATGAGAAACAATTTCCAAAAACACAATAAAAGTAACAGCGGCGCAATGTTACTTTGTAATCAGAAAAGATCAGGGAGACTCGCGATATAATTATTACAACAAATAATGCTATTTTATAAGCCGCGAGCACGCTGTATATTTTTCTTTAAGACATTACAGACAAAACTTCATCGAAATACAAGCGATATCCAGTAATGTATATCGATTACTATTATAGAACAGCTAAAGCGGTCAGCGTTTGCTCGCGCGATTGCTCTCCGAGATACCGGAGGACCAAGTTGTTCGTGGTGGATGATTAAGTTACTTCTTGTTTGCAATTCACGACACGATAAGTTTCTACAACGGCGATCAGACAACGTGGAAACTTGGAACTCTTATTATAATAACTAAACATTATACTACTCAGCCAGGATCTAGTAATTAAATTTTTGTTTCATACATATTATGTTCTAACCAGTATTGTTGTACATACATATTTGCGGCATAAAAGTGTTGTGATAAGGCGACGTCTGCCGGTTATTATCTATACTAATATTATAAAGAGGAATGATTTGTGTGTGTGTGTGTGTGTGTGTGTATGTAACGAATAGGCTCAAAAAGTACTGGACCGATTTCAAAAATTCTTTCACCATTCGAATGCTACATCATCACTGATCAATATAGGTTGTACTAGCTTTTGCGCCGCGACTTGGTCCGCGTGGAATGCTGTCTTTCGCAATAAAAGTATCCTAGGTAATTAAAATGCTGCCCAAAGTCACTATTCCACGCGGACGAAAGCTAGTCAACTATACAATGAGATCAGTATTATGGAAGGGATGGAAATTAAAGATCGGTATCCGTGGATATGCATTTTTAACGATTCGGCGCATCACTAGTTTTAATACGAAAAAAAAACTGCCATATGAATCGGCTAAATAAATGTTTGCACACCGTTTAGCGTAAGCAGCGTCAGGTGATGCTCTAAGAATATTTTAATCTAATATTTAGCGTGCAAACAGCGTTGGAACGTGAGTTTTTCGTACCGACAGAGGCGCAAGCTACTTCGCGTTGAATGTTTATCGGTTCGTCAACGAGTTTGTTGGTCGACACCACGAAAACGCAACTTGTTTAAACAGAAGAATACATGTAGTTTAAAAACAAAAAAACTCGCTCTAAAACACATCGAATTGAAAAGTAGTAGAAAATAATTCTAATTCATTTGGGTAGAAAAATAATAATGAACAGAACGTATTGGTGTTATAGTGAAAAAAGCAAGGACGCTTTGTGGGATCTTTTTCGTATTTATACTAATACTAGTTGATAACCCCGGCTTCGCCCGCGTGTTCAAAATAGTAATGATAATAATACGAAAATACAAAAAGGATAACAAAATAATTTATTTATTGAAGGAAAGCTCTCAAAAAGAAATATTTTCCCGTTTTGGCAACATTTTTCGT
>DWDX01000984.1:0-21303 GCA_018245675.1 Agara michaeli | reverse complement strand
CCTATACTTTAGGACATCATCCATAAAAAAAATTAAAAGATTCAATTTACAACTAAAATATGTAACTTGTTTCATTAGGCTCTTCGGCAGCGGTTCTCAAATAGAAATTTCCACGCGCTCTGTAAATAAATATTCATAAGGTAAGTAATAAAAATACTGAGATATTGTAAAAACTATGCCGTGTAGCCTGTACAGGCTGCAGAATGCAAAGTTTGTGATAATGAATGAATACTCGAATGGACAATCGAATGAATGAAAGAACGAATAAATGTATGAATAAATAATATATTTACTCAAGTATGGCGGGCTGTCCTGCAGCCTAAATACATGCAACAAGACAACAAACTCTAACAAAGCCCAACAAATTTAACAAAGTCGAAGAAAGAATAGTACGTAAGCGCCTCACGTGGTGTCCGTCTCTAAGCCCATGACGAGGAGCGGAGCGCCCGGGCAGCGGCCGCGCAGGAAGGCGTCGTACCCGCGGCAGCCGCGCGCCAAGAAACGCCCGCCCGCCACCGCCTCCGCCCAAAACCGCCACGACCGCCAGTGGCTGCAGAAATCTAAGCATCAAAGATAAAGGCAAAGACGTTTATTTGCACAACTATGGGTTCATTTAAAAAATTTACACAATTATTAGTTCAATCCATATTTTGCCTTTTATGGCGTATAAATTTAAGAAATGCAATTAGAATCGCAGTCAATATTACTTTATAATTATACTAAAATTAATATAACATTTAAGTTAGGTATTTAAAATCAATGTAGAACCGTCAAGTTAGTCCCCAGTATTGCACACATTTATGTAAAAAATACCTCGTACAAGCATAATTTTTTAATGGATTTTACCGCTAACTGCAATAACAATACCTTCGACAGTCAAAGGCACGGTGAGCGGCAGGCAGCCCGGCTGCTTGGCGGTGCCGGCGTTCGGCCAGAAATCGACATGACCGGTCCTCACCGGAGCACCAAACCCGCCGCCGTCCGTGTGCATTATGTCAACGAACTCCGCGTCGTTAGCGCTCACTGGTGACCCCAATAGAGGCGGGTAGAAACCCGGGTAGGCTGGATCTAGGCCGGTTAACCTAGAGTTACAGAAAATATGTTAAAAATTAGAAGCATTTCTGATGCTCTCCAAAACAATATTTTACAGGTCCAGTTCACCATACACTGAGTTAAGCGAAGAAGTACAGGGTACTACGTTACTTTTAACCTCGAAACTGGTATACCATTATGCCAGATCCCTAACAGGGGAGGCAGAGACAACCAAATGACAAACATCTCTATCCTTACAGACCCGAGGTGCTTCTGCTCCGTTCGAAAATGTTTTGTCGATACCAATATTTATAGAGCGGTGTATTTTTTAATAAATGATTTAACGAACAAAAGCTCTTTTAAAACTATTTGCTAGTAAGCCCTTCGAGGCAATAATCCAAAGATTTTTGAATTCACAAATGCCCTACCTTGGAACTTTGTACCCTTTCGATGACAAATAACGCGCTATGGTCCCGGAGACGATGGCGCCCATCGAGTGCCCAACGATATGCAGACCTTGGAGGGACAGACCGCCCATCAGGAGTTTCCGTAACGCTTTCCCGCTCTCCAAGCCCACCTGAATTATACACGACTTATTTATTAACAACAGGAGTAACTTTGACGAAATCCATAGTCATGACTTCCACAGTTAGTGCTTTTCATATCCGTTCTATATAAAGGTTGGTTACAGACGCTACACCCACTCTTGAGGACTGAGGTGGTCGGTTCTAAAATAAACTCACCGATTTAAGGTTGATCCCAACACCGATGTAGTTGCCGAAGGCCAGGTTGGCCCAGTCCAACACCAACAGGTTGTATCCACCTCGCTTCAAATACGCCCGCACTATAGTTTCAACGCTAAAGTCGGTCCATAGTTCTACATAACTGTAATAGAGAAACCACTCATTATTTGGCTGCAACCTTGCCACATGCCTCTGAAGGTCTCTTGACCAGGCTACGCTTCCTTGCTCCAGTGCGGAATGGAAGAGATGTTTTTTTATTGTTTAATTTCTAATTCTGACACAATTCCTCCACGAGTTAGGCTAGTAGCCATTGTGTATGTGGGTGGATGAAGTTCCTTGCGCTTTTGAATTCACGTTTTTTGACTATTTTCGAATCAATAATGCCAAATCCTTCTCTCTCGTATATCATTATACCACTCCTTCTACATAGAACCTTAATTCAAGAAGAATTAAGAGCAGCTTATGAAACACCGTAATAAAATATAATATAGTAGAAAAATATTTACCAATCTGGTTGCAATAGAAAAGGCAGTTCATTTGAGATTGGGTGGCGATGTAAAGTGTTCAAGATAATTATTATATATGAAATTGTCTATGAAATTTCATAACAAACGTTGGTAGTCGCATTACCCGTGGATGTAAAACGTCGTGGGCTTGTGCAGCACGAAGTTCGGGTGAGCTAGCAGCCGCTTTATGTTTCCAACGCGGTAGACACTTGGCTTTGTTATGTTGGTACTGAAATTGTATACAAAGATTTTTTAACATGGTTAGAAACGGGATATTTCATTGGTGTGATCATGTAGAAAGGATGAATGACAAATATAACGAAACATTAACAACTTGTGGATGGTAGAGTCGGCAGAGGCAGACCTAGGTGACGTGGTTTAAACAAATCGGAGACGTATTGAAAGAAGGCCAGGGTAGAGTACTTGTAATACAGTACCTCTTGTGAGTAAAGTAGCAAGCGAGCATTTTCATGCGTATTTCAGTGAATCAATACTATGGTGTCGCATATTAAAGGTAAGGACAATGGGACTCCCCGAAGACTTTAAGAGCTCTACACTTAGCTAGCTCTAGCTTTTGTACTTTCATCAAAGTCGTTTTCCACGCTATTATTTTTATTGTTTTATTAGTTACTCGTGGTGGGGCGTTTTATATACTTAAGTAAGAATATATTTATACTTAAATATATGCTCACCCATAATATACAATTCTGATGTCTGACAAGGTCGCCGACCTTCCTTCTGGCACTGAAATATTATACATGAATATCATTTATTTATAACTAGCTAACCCGGCGAACCTCGTTCTACCTAACAGTCAAGGAATGAGCAGATTTAGGATTTTAAAATTAATACAAAATTGTATGTTCCATTTTTTATTAGGACAATAAATATAAATTAAAAAAACAATTAGCACCGAAGGAAATGCAGCTAAAGTTGGCAGCATTTTGACGAATCATCAAACAATAAGCGTAATAATTCATTGAGCTAACCTTCTTGGTTCTTTCCTGATCTGAAATTAAAACAGCAGAATTAGTATTTGATTTTATTTAAGTCGATCTCACATCCGCATTATTTAGGATATTTGAAAGGGGGTTACGATAAATTATTTAAAGTTGCCAACCCTTTGTCCAATTTTCACCAAACAAACAGACCCTAATACTTTGTCAAATCTTACGACTTCCTGGTTCCTAAGTGATAGTGTGAAATTATTCTATTTTATAAAAACCAAAACACAGTAAACTTTATGTCACGTTGACATCAAAACTAAGATGTTGATACTCACCATTCAATGGATTTTTCATTTTGATACTGAAATAATATCCATCTTCTCCTTGCCAAAACATCAGCGGGTGCTGCAACGGGTCATATGAACGATCTGTTTCAGATATATGTTGCAGTTGTCCAGTATAACGACGTGTAAACACAATATCGCGTATTTCCAAGTTTTCGCTGACAATCAGGATTGCAAATTCACCTACTGTTGGAGGGTTAAATGTGCGTTCACGTGTTCCGGCTGACCAACGACCGTTTATCCGCTCTGATCACGATTTTGTAGTGATCATTTGGCATGGGCTCCTAAGCAGTCCTGAACAGCCTGACCAATGCATGATGTTGATGAAGTAGGTGCTGCAGATCTCGAAAAAGTGCTCTTTTTATTGCTGTGTTGATCTCTTGAATTCGATCAAGTTGTAATTCTATATACTTTATAACATTTCAAAGGAGTGCAGGTTTTGTCACTGTTCTCCTGGACCGTTATAGCGACTGATATTTAAGTTTTAGTTATAAAACGCACGTAACAAATCAGAGGTGCGCGCCAGGATTGAACTCCGACCGCCTGGAGTGGGAGGCTGAATTTCAAACCACTAGGCTTTCACTGCTTTTTAAAAGAACTATATGGATACTTTTATTACATCCAGACACAGCTTACCAGTTTTAGCAGACAATATCAGTATCAGGGCATAGTTATATAATGCACACTAATATTATAAAAGCAACATTGTGATTTTTGGTATGGAGATAATTGTAGGGTTGAAGAGTGACAAAGGGTACTATTTCCGCAGAAATTTACCTTATTTCCACGCGAAAAAATGATTTGCAATGAGCGGGCGAAACCGCGGGTAATAGCTAGTACATGTATATTTAGAATAACAAAGGCATTATTAATGGACGTCGGTGAAGGACACCGTAAATTGGATATTATTTTTAATTAAAACATTGTGTGAAAAAAAATTAACATTGATTTATTATTCGCTAAGGCTAGTTATATTTCAACATTATTGAGGCTTTGTAGGATACGTTGAGTAGTTCCGGTTATTGCGGACATTTAACCTCGACAAAGACTAGCATCAGATCTCTTGCAGTTTCTAAAGATACACGCCCAGCAGTGGGAGACAAGAACGGTAGCAGCCAAGACCCTTACATGCTCAAGACCAACTGGAACAGAATGCCATGAGGCATTCAGCTCTCCCTATGTAAATCCACAGGGTTATGATTAACTGTAAACAAATACTGAAATGCCATAGCATAGTCGCTGCATTTTTAACATGGGGAAATCCATCATGGACCCGGGAGCGGCAAATTATGCAGGACTGCTAAAACCCCACAAGGTTCCTCCCTGCGCCGTATCTCGCGACTAAGAGTACCTACGCTTTTCCAGGTTCGACTCTACCTAGTTTAATTTCAGACGGATGTGTGTGTATCCCAAGATTAATATGAATATAATTAACTATTAATATAACAATATCATTACCAATTGCGTTCATGTACCTGGCATTACAGTGCGTATAATCTGCTTGAAGCTGTCCTCGGATATCGGTAAGGATACATCTCTTTGAGCGATGCACGCTGGAAATAAATTGCTATATCGATATTATTCATGAAATCCTACATCGAGCTATCCATGTGATATAAAAAGCATTACAATAAATGTTGTTTAGTCCATTAAAAATGCTTAATTTTTACACTTAATACAATTGCTTGAAATAGTAACCGAGTAAAATTGTAACTAAACAAAACTTACCAGTAAATAAAAAAAACCATCCAAAATCACCAATATACATTTTCCGAGAACTTTTTACCCTTACCTATTATTCAATATTTTAGAATAGTTTTGATTAAAAAAATTCAGTAACCTATTATTTATCGAATAGTTGAAATAGGTACCTATCTAGAGAGCACGACCGCGAAGTGTGTTCATTCATTCCTATTGTTGTAACTCATTACTTGTTATTTTATTATTATTAGTATTATATGTAAGTAATTTGTTAAATATATCCTATTTATATATTGACTTTTATCTCCGTTATAATATAACTGTTATAAGATATTATTTAATTATTAATTAGGGATTACAGGCGTGACGTTACGTGTTTTTTAATTATTAATTAGTAGGTATTGCTAAAGGACGTAATTATTTCAATGCATTGTTTCAAAATAAGGAAATAGGTACGTGCGCAATTTTATTAATCTAACTTAAATCAGTTACAATCAGCATATTTTTTGCTTCACAATAACACGATAAAATCGTAACTGGGTTAAAATTAACCTTCTTTATATACACATGAATATGGATATAGTACCGTAAGATTAGAATACCTAATGTTAAAACTATACTTTTAATTTTCATATAGTGACGTAGTTATATGCACACAATTTTAAAGTTTTTAGAAAAACACTTTTAATTTTGATTCAAAAAATTTTAAAATGATTAATCATTTTTCAACTGAAAAGCGCCTATTTTTTTCTTTAAAAAAACGAACAAATATAAACACTTTAGATGCGTATAATTTTATCTAAACACTTTTTAAAAACACATTTAACAGTACACTGTTGATTTTTAATTAAAAAACTTTTCCTTTTGCAATTTTTTTTGTCACAATTTTTTTAACGATATACATCCATGTTATCTAACAACCACTAAGCATATAATCATCACTAGTAACTGAATCCAACGTGTTCAGTGCGTCAGTTAAAATGACTTCAGTTCGAAGGTTTAGTCTGAAGGTCGGGTTATTTCTCGTTAAGGCGAACATACACTTGGCACCAAACTTGAGACCTAAATAAAGACAAATAGACCCTTAAGGACAAACGACTTTTTTTGGTTATCTATGGTCAATCCTTTTAAAAGATACTCTGGAACTCTTCGTGAATTCGTTGTGAATGTGACATATCTATGCAATGAAACGATAAACGGATGAACGCAGAAAGACGTGCGTCACGTCAGGCATACATAAAAAAAGTATTGGGATTAAAAGGGAAGTAACCAGTCCGTAATTTGCGCTACTCATTCAGGCTCGGTTCGGGGCTGCAGAATCAAATCTTCCCTCGTCGTAGTAAGAGATATCTCGCGGCTATAACAAAATGCCGTCCTTCTCCCACTTAAATGGCACACGTCCCTTTTCGATCTCAGTCGGGCAAGGTCAATAAGTAATAAGAAAATTAAGGCAAATGTTGAATAACCGATACTCTATTTCTTACGTGCGTATACCGCCATGTCGCGGCGATACAACCGCTAGACGCAACTAGGTAGGTATGTATGTATCGATTTGGACTAACAGTTATTATATGATATTCTATATATAATAATGGCATGACTTTACCTTAACTTACCTGACGAATACCTGTTTTTTGGCAAGACGCGGTAATTTCAGTGAAGTAAATATTATCGTTAGAATATTCCTATAATTAATTACGATTAGCTTGCGTAATTACAAATTAGCATTAATTACGGATAATTTGATTGTTGCAGGTACACAGCGTTATTTCTATCATTTTCATATCATACTAAATTCATTTGTTTAGTTCTGTCTTACCATACTGGATGTTTGAAAGTGATCCGTTTTGCGATTTTGAGGATGTACCTCGCGTTACTGCTAAAAGAATTCTCACCCGGTCAACCTTTGGGCGGTTTAGAGGGCGACGAAAGCGCTTACAAAAAAAGAAGGAACATTGTAGAAAAGTCCAAGGCGTGCAGGTTTGTTCACCGTTATAGCGAGTGATGTTAAATTTTTCATTTACAAGCAACTTTATACATAGTTAAAACGCGTACTTTGTCGCCTCTAGCTCTGATGAAATACGTGTATTTCATAACATAACACATTATGTTGCTCGATCGTAGAGATTATGTCGTCAAAGTCATCTTTTTAATGGTTTAGGCGTGCGTGACACACGCTAGCCCGTGTTCAGGTCGGTGGGTATCCCGGCGCGGTACTCTATTGTCCTCTAGAACGACTGTTTGTCCCATAAGTCTATGTGTAAAATCAAATCATTTACCATAACACGGGTACTTTTATTGCCTAATTTGTAATTCCTTTTGTGGCGTTGTCTAAATTGTTATTGTTGTATTGGACTCGTCTCAATCTCAACCTTTTCTCTATAAGAATATTTTAGGTCTAACCGTGGGAATAAAATTGGCTGCAAATAAATGCGAATGACTTCCTCGTTTCAACTAATTCCAAATTGTATAGAGTAAGCACTACAAATGCACGCTTGTAAGAATAAAACAAAATGTATGGAGTTCAAGGCAAAGCACACTCGCGTGTTGTCCTACAAATATTAAATGGACAATGTTTTGTGTAAACATAATTTATTTGTACAAGATGCAACATTTTGTACGGATCTCGAGTGTATACCGTTACCGAAAAGAGAAAATCGAAATTTACATATGATTTTTTTTACCCTTTTTTATTGGTTCACTACTGGAATGGATACAAAAAAACATCGTGAGGAAACCTGTACAACTCACAGATGTTATATAAAGTTTGTCTCTGAGCTGGGACACACCGGGAGAAAAAATGGCAAAAATCTAAGAGCAATCGGTTAAACTTTAACAGTGGGGACTGTTTGACTAACTTGTTTAAGGACGGTACCAAAAATAAAACAAGATTTTTATTAACACAATTTAATAATATTATCATAAGGAATGTTGAAACATCATAAAGGAAATGTGTTTCCTAGCTTACACGCGTGTCAATTATTTAAAAGAAAAACGCTTGCAAATTGCCTAACAACTTAAAACATATCAAAATAATAAGCGAACGCTTTTACAAACTGACTTATTATATGTACAAACTAAAATATTATTTATGGTGCTCGGATTATACATCTATAATATTAGATGTCGCTTTAGAACCATAACATGTCACCAGCGCATGACACAAGAAAAAACAAGCATACAGTCAGACAAAACGATTATCTAAATCCGTCCTACAACTTTCCCGGAATCGAACCAGTAACATTACAGACACCGAAACCCCGTATAACACGAATGTGTGGTATTCCATTCATCGGCTCTCGAGCCATATCGAAAGAAAAGAAATTTTGTACTCACTAATATGTGTATTGCAAGCAACGTATGAAATATGTATTTGTTTTCAAAAGTCATTTACTATATACCGAAGTGTAAGAAAATCATCCAATAAACATAATTGATATTCATTAGACAAATTAATATTATTTCAATATTTATTCATTATAAAGAGGGTAGTCGCGTACGTCGAGAGCGCGGCGGTCAGTCTGCGCGCAGCGCTCCGACCGAACGGACGCTTCACTGCGCTCTTGTTCTTTTCAATCTAAATTAACATTACCTGGTTACTTAGAACTCTTATCGCAAACAAACCGTACACGTGGAATTCAATCAGACCTTATTATGAATTAACGTTATAATTAGATAATTAATATAATTGCACACTAACAAACATTGACGGGTACACACAAATTAACTTGTCCCTTGTAAAACACAGGTGAAGGATAACAATTAAATATAATTAACTCTATATATTACACTTTACAAAACTTAACCTAAAACGTTGACGTTTAAGTGAAATACATACTTATTGAACCGCTTCGAATCGCACGTGAAAATAATAAAAATTAAACAGAACATTATAAAGAAATGACCTTATGTATGTAAGCATTTTAATAAACAAAAATTGAAGGAATTCTAAAGACAAAGACAAGAGAAAGTGACCAAAATTCTGTGGTAATATTTAGCTAAAGACGCATATGAAAGCAGCACCATTTCGCCCCCCCCTCCCTGCTGTTAAGGTATCTGATGCAATTAAAACACTCTTCAGGAATAACAATGCATTTGCTGCTAATAAATTGACTGACCTCTTGGTAGAGTGGTTAGAGGCCGTGACTGCAAAACCATCGTGGGATCGATTCCCATCTAGGACAAACATTTGTGTGATGAGCACATTTGTTTGTTCCGTGTCTGGGTGTAATAAAAGTATCTACATATATAAGTAAAATATATGAATGTTCGGCCGACGTTCACCCCCTTATGGACTAAAAAAGAAGATTCTTAAGGCGCGTCAAGACTTTCCATATACTATTACGGTAAAACCCTTTTACATATTAATATTATAAATTCAAAACCGAGTCAGTTGTCTATCCGATTGCTACGTTTCCACGTGAACACCCCTCAACCGACCTTGCGATAGTTTGGCTAAAATATATTCTTTTAATTTATCTCGTAAGACAATTTCATATGTTACACGTAGTTTTATGCCATTTATTTGGAATGCGAACTATCTGAAAGATATAAACTATACAGGTGTCTATATTAAATAGATAAATGCTTCCCTATCACATATTCACATGTCCGAAACTAGACATAAATAAATACATAAATCCAGACCAGATTCAACTCCTTTCGTAACCGTACACGCTTGCTGTAATAGTTCCATTAAATATAGTAAACAACATTTTTTATTGGAATAGTTAGCTTAAGCGTACAGCACAATAACATAAGAATTCATAAGAAGAAAGAATAATGTAAGCTCAACCATTGACCAACCTGCTAACTGATATTTTAGTAATGTTTCATTTTGATACTGTCTTGCTACAAAAAGATTAATATTAAAGTAGGCAAGCCATGCCTATTCACTCTCCTTCAATTATTTTCACAATAAACATAATTATTATATAGAAATATTTCGTTTTGCAAGTCGGTCTACTCGGGTCTTTTAGGTCTATTTCGGTCTACTCCGGTCTACTGCGATTGACGTTACAAACGAGCGATCTACTTAAGATCGACGTCTTCCCCGAGCAGGTCTTCGCACTCCTTCTCCCACTTATCGTCACTAGTTTTGTCCGCCACCACCTCGTACTCCTTTAATTCAGCCTCTAATTCCTTTTCCCATTGCTCTGTAACATTCGATCGGTTCGTTAGAAATTATCCAATGACGCTCACATTAACGATTATAATAACATATTGACAATACCTGTTGCTCGATGATATCCAAGTGAAAATTATTAATTTGGGTGACATATTAAAAGATTTAATAACAAAAATACATCGAAATAACAAGACCAATGTTATTTTAGAATAATATAATTATTTCAATTCATAATAACTAACTATAAATGCCAGTTATCAACTATTATGTCGTAATTCACTAAACATTTATTCTCAAGTATTGACATTAGAACGTGTTTAATACTTTTCACACTGTCGCTACGGTGAAATAGAGAGGGGCGTAATCTCGCCAACTAAACAACCATTAAACGTGTCTCGCTGAACGTCGGAACGATCGTGCAAGCGGGGCCGAGAGACGGGAGAGAACAGTTGATACTTCTTGACATTTATCAATTTTCTTATCGTACATGCACAGATCATTCAGTAGACGAACACGGACACGACGCAACCGATCGATAATCCCATTCGGTCAAATACCATCTCTAAGCCATTCCATCCGCTCTTCGAGCGAACGACTACATACCTTTAACTGTTCGTACACGTCCACCGAACGGTCCGTGCTAGCAGACGAACACCACAAATCGTCAGTAACACTAGCATCCATAGGTTAGTAAACAACATTGAGATCAAAAACATCGATAGAGGGTTAAATACCATTCATATTCACCGCTAGAACACCGAATAAATATTTATAATAATAATACATTACAGAACTGTTCTGTGAACCGATCCACGCACAATGATTATTGCTACGAATACATTGAAGCTACTCGAGGAATGAAAGCGGGACAGATCGGCTACAGTTATCTAGGCCTGTACTTTATCACCTGCGGTTCACGCTCGATATTATTATGCGAACGCACCGACCGACCGACCGACCGACCGACTAATTCTACACAACATTATAAACACCAGATTAATACGAATCGATTATTATAATTATTATTATATAATAGAAGTTGTAACGGTTGTAAACAATTATAAAACGAATCGCGGGTGTAGAGACGACGCCGTCGGCGACGAACGCCATGAAATTGGGGACTTTGATGACTGTAAACGGTTTGGGAATGTTTAATTGACTGTCGCCCACACGTGATGTGGCGCGGCTATAGGATGTTCATGACTTATACGAAACAAACATCTGTATCGTTGAACATTTCTAAAGTTTAAACGTTCACGAATATTTTATCGAAGACTTACGCGAAGACAGAGAGAGACAAATTTATGAAGCTATCATATTATTGGATCGTAATATATATTCATTGTTAGACGATTTAGTATTTTTATGCGCCATTAGAAACGATTCTCACTCGTAAGGTACATGTTATGACTTTAGGTCTATTGTATCTGTAAGTCTTCGAAAAACTTTTCACAGACCACAGTGACAAAGGATTGTCGATGGTCAGTAAACTTCATTCCTTGGATAATGTTGAGTCAGATAACACAATTATATACATACATATAAAGACCAGTTTCAACATTGCTACGACGCGTTCAAAGGTAAAAAGAGAAGTGAAAACGAAAAAACGGCACGCTGTCAAAACCAAAACCAACTTTGAGAAATATAAAGAAGCTTAAGAGAGAGAAAAAAAAGAAAAAAGCACGCAGCCACCGGAAGCGGAATAGAATTTGAAAGCAAACACACAGGACTCGGTTATAAAGGTAGCAATGTTCAAACCTTCGAAGGATTAGGTGTAAACAGTTCAACACTACGGAACAGAGATAAAATGTAATGTGAGACACTATATTAAATATATGACCTTATTTACTTATACATATATATAACATTCAGTTTACACGAATCGAGTATCCATTGAGAGTTTTTTAATAATTTGCATACTTTAGATTTGCAGTTTTCGTGTAAGAAATAACCTAAGGGCGACCGGTAAAATACCTATACATAATATAATATCTCTAATTATACGAAAGGTCGTGGCTAATAAATAGACATCTATATAATTAACAACGAAGCATTCATCTAAATTTGTTAAAGACATCGCTCTGAAAATAGATGTGGAAAATTTAATCGGATATAGAGGAGGCGGGTAACATAAATATAATTTTCATTTCATCCCATACAATCGACGTGGATATTAGAATATATATTGTCATTATTATAAGAGCAACAAACGACACACGACATTACGAGAACGAGGATATATGATAATATTATAGTGATATAGATGTATATAAAGTTTCAGTTATACATAAAATATTACGTCTCGGAACTGTCGTAATTCTCTATACGTGTTGTATGTAACTTTTAAACAATAATAAAGGTCAGAGTGAAGGAATCAACAGTGGTAGAGCTTGAGACAATAATGCCAGAATATACAATACAATTTTGTTTATGACCAATAATATCAATCGTCATATCGAGGATACACATGAAGCTATAAGTGTTAAGTGAGCCGAAGACGATGTTGAGCGTAAACATTAACTTGCCATTAATATATATATATTTTTATTTCATTTCATACATTGTATCGTTAGATGACAATATATTTTTCAATTTGCTCCGCTAAATCAATCTATCACTACTCGGTGACAATCCCTACTCGTGATCCATTCGTACGACATCATTATTGTGGCATTATTTCGTCAAGGTGGCGGGTAACATTTTCACACGAGGAGAAACCATTAAAGTAATACATTCCGCTCAACGCAAGCATCGTAGATCGACATTCGACGTGGCTAATATACTATCCATAAAAGGTGTATTAGGAATAGCGGCTGAAGAAGCCGATGAGCTTGAAACGACCAAACCGCAGCTGATTTTAGTCGAAAATAAAATACTTTTCGAGCTCTACGCTTTGATAGCGGCGACCGATGTTGCAAATATACGAGGAGCAACGAATACTAACGAATGGGGCAATATTCGGTTATGGATAGTATACTGGCCACCGGTGATGTTAGGTCATTAATAGTGATTGCGGATGCTCCTTGCTTGTCCGTGCGTCACGCTTAAGCTGCATTCCAAGGATGGAAAAAGAAAAACTTGTTTAGAAACACACCAAATAAGATAATATGATAATTCGTAATATCGATGGTTTTATGAACGGGATATACAGTTTACCTGTCCTGGCAAATGTAGCTACAGCATCTCATAAGGGACTAGTGGAAATTAAAGAAATAAAGTAGAATGTGATCTCTGATTTCAGCAGATGTGTTGTCAAAATATCGGGAATGAAAGGTGATGAGGTTATAAGAGAGAAAATGAAAGACTGAATACCCGTGCGATTACTGGACCATATTAAAACAATAAACTTGATAGGTGTTGTTCGTTAGGAATGTGGTTGTGTTCAGTATAAATGTAGAAATATATAAAAGAAACAAACGATTAGTGGGGTACGATGCTTGAAACTAATATTTACAGTAAAGTTGTAAGCAAGCTAACAATATAATGTTCTATTTCTCAAAGTTGGTTATTAGTCGACATAGCAATCGATCAACCGATAGAATTGATCGTGACGTGAGAAACGATATGGAATAAAAAAAATACAAGAATGAGAATGATACTAGAGAGAGGATTAAATAGGAAAAATGGTTGTTTTTTCAAATGCATTTGATAATATAATTATCATACGCGTTTTGATTAAATTATCAAAACAATGAGAGCCATTGATTATATCCGTACCAAAGATGGACGCAGACCCAAAACAGCGCAAAGCCAAATTTCTGAAGTAAATTGTAAACTAACCTAATGCTTTGGTAAAATTTACGAAAGCTTCCTTTACCACTGTTACTATTACTGTTACAGTATAAGCCGTCGGCCTCGCAGTTACAAGGGATGTCGTCGAAGCAGGATTAATGTCAATATCGTTAAGATCAAAGCATGACGCAACATGTTACATATCAAGAGCCTTACCGTCGTCGTTCTCTCTATCGACTTTCAACGATTTAATTCGTTTCTTTGCATCCTCTATCGATTGCTGCGATGTTTTCTCTTTAGCGCTAAGACTCTCGTCCGTGGACTTTTCATCTGTCGAGATGGTCGGTGAAGGGAAAAACATAAATCGTAAAACAAAATGATAAGAGAAATTGGAAAAGAAAAAAAAATAAAACAAACAAAACTAAATGTCATGGACTCTAATGGATGACATAATAGGAAATTCGGTACACAAGTCACATTTAAAGGTAGCGAGATAATCGTGATCATCTGGGAACTAAATTACCTAAACGCTTGTCTTCACTGCTACGATTTTAAAATGAACTAGCTCATTGAAACAAAATTAAACCTAACCAGAATAAGAAAACTTGATAAGCCAAAGATATGTCGCATTTTATACATGTATAATATGGAGTAACTAATCTCAGGAGCCGTTAACACTGGAACATTTGTTAGTTACTTCTTATTTGTGAAGATGCAGACATCGAAACAGCGCATTCCATCACAATCCTCAAAAGTAATTGATCAGCTGCCTGATTACCATAGCATAGGTTATTGCTCAGAATTCCAATTATATTTATACATCCGAGCATCAGCGGCTGGTTTTAAGTTTGAAATATCTACATCAACACACTATACCTAATGGTTTCAATTTACAACGCCAAGGAATATTTCTACTTCTCCCTTCAAAACAGTCTTAAGTTTGCGCAGATGGCTTTGGGAATTCCGTTGTTATTTAACAATCAAAATGACGTATTCATTCTAACGAATTATCGAAAAACATGCGACATATCCTCGGCGGTATCCAGTGTATGAGAGTTGAGAAGGCTCTAATCGGTGATGTGGTGGTGAGCGCACGTACCCTGCGAGTCGTCGGCGCTGGGCTGGCGGCTGGCGGCGGCGGCGTCCGCCTCGTTGGCCTGGCAGATCAGCGACAGGCGGTAGAAATAGTTCCGCCAGAAGTTCTCCTCCGTGATACTGAAACGAATCATCTTGTAAACGAAACTAGTACGTTTTCACATTTAGTTTCTGCTATTAAAAGCTACTGCCTAAAGGTGCAATTGTCTACTTCCCTCTTCGTTGTTAAGTCACCAAAGTGATCAGCACCGAAATTGGTACAGATTTCTAAAAGGTGAAAGAAGATGGTGAATTCTCAGCTCTTGTAGCTATCCACGAAACAACACCAACGACACAGCGCAGGAATCAATAGAAAGACGAATGGAATGTAAACTGACACTTTGGGCACGAGGTCGAAGCGCATCTTGGAGAGATTGGTGTCCTCGGCCATGATGGCGACTGCAACGGGGTACATCTTGTCGTAGTCGAAGTCGAACTCGACGCCGGCGGGCGGGGCGCGCACGAAGTTCCGACGATCCTGGAATCGAAAACGCGAGTCCAATAACGAGGAAGGATTCCGTGACCAGAATGTCTGCCTGAGAACACTAGGTTAGTTCCTACTTGAAATTACGACACATATTTATGTCGCATGAATTAATCATGCGAGTTGCCACTTCTACATTATATAATCTTACAGTGGACAGCGAGAGGCACTCCTCCTTAAGTGCGGCTTCATTGGGAGCGCCAATCCACGGTGGCACGGCCGCCGCGCCGCTGCCGCCCTGGCCCTTGATGAACGCGTCCTGCTCACGGTTCAACTCGCCCAAGAGGCTCTGTGGACAACCAAAATCTGCTCAAACATCAACTCCAATCAACACGCATACATCAACATCGCTGCTCAAATGCAAATTATGTAAAAATACAGTCAGACAATTATCCGTCACGCAGTCTTCGGGAATAATCTGCTAAGATTCTTCAAGGCGAGTATTAAGTCTGTAATAATCGTAGAAAGGCATCTTGAAAGTTACGCAACACCCGACGAAATGTACTCTCAAATGACTGTCTCGTTATTCGGAAAGGACAGTAAGCAGGCTGAGACGCGCTGGAGGGGCACAGTGAAGTATGTTGCAACCGTGACAGCGCGAAAAACCCGTGCCCAACAGTAACATACGTAAAATACACATTTAGCTCGATGCTACTGTTTCACTCGAGGGTAACGTAATTAGTTGAACTAATCTGCAAGCGTAGGTTGTGCCGCGAGGGCGCGCCGTGTAACTTCCTGCTTCTTGACAACAAATGCTAACTAACTCGCTAATTGTTCGCTGAAGTGATAACAACTTAATTATAACAAACTTCTCTTCGACACTGTGTTAGTGACGATAAAGTTTCCGGCTATCAATATATAGAATGATACATACTATTTCATAATACCACAGTGTTAAATATAAATTGGTATACTAAGCACCGCCCCATACCATGGAAAGCGCACACCCGATAATTAATCATACGTATGTATATTTCTTAATACATATAAAAATAGTTTTTCACCCAGACGCACAGAACAATTACTCGTGATTGTCATACAAATATTTGTCCTGAATGGTCTATATCGACTTAACGGTCTGTAGGAATCTTACCAGCACGTTGCGGTTAGTAAATAAATGGTTGCCAGGATAATTTATCAACGACGGAACCAAGAATACCACCGGTACTAGCGCCGTTAAATGTCAAACGATAAAGCGAGCGTGAAGCGTCAACTTTTTGACATCACTTAATTAATCGTAACATCGTTAACACAACGAAATTTTACCAGTTTCGGTCATAAAACGATGCCTTTTAATATTCCGTACACGTGTTTGTTTTAATTACCTAATTCCTTTGAACCGCTTTCGGGGATTCATCTAGGGGCGTGACGCGAAAATTTAATTAGTAGGGAGTTATGTTGTCATAAACAGTCAATGAGTTATTGATAAGTTATTAAGTGTAAGGTCTCTTGTATAAGCCATTGTTAAAATAAATCAGTTCTCTCGCACACTCTGGCTTGGCCGGTCGTTTTATTTGTTCACCGAAACTCTGCCGCTGGACCACGAAACCTAACTCACTGAATAATAAAAAAGACATGTGTGCGCTCGTAGCAGCCGCGCGTCGCCGCGAGTCTCTCCGCCCGAGGGCTCTCGTTGCCTCTTGGCGCCGCTCGGGGTCGCCTGCAGCCGCGCGCGCGACTCGAGGAAATGCTCTCCGCCGCGCTTCCAGCGGTGTGCGCTGCGCCTTGTGGTCCCGCTAACAACAGTCGGCGCCCGAGCACCAGTGCAATTAGGGAAGATCGACCCCCACTTGAAATGCGAAATGGGAGACCTTGCCAAGTCTTGCCACCCCTTGAAGTTAGACTCGACCAAATGGATCATAACGTCATGAGAACAGAAACACGTGGTCGATGTGTGATGCCATCATGTCCTTTATTAAGTATTGTAATAAAATGTTCCAAGTGCAATGTTCACCATGTAGTAAGAAATCCAAACATTGTTTCACCCATTTTCACAATTCTTCAACTTTGTAAAATCATGATTATTTTGTAAAGCTAATGCATAGTGTATCAAAAACGATACAAGAATATTAAAAAAAAAAAGGTTCCCACTAATATAGATTTTTTATTT
Source organism: Agara michaeli (assembly GCA_018245675.1). Taxonomy (NCBI): domain Eukaryota; kingdom Metazoa; phylum Arthropoda; class Insecta; order Lepidoptera; family Hesperiidae; genus Agara; species Agara michaeli. Next base: position 3,442 of record DWDX01000984.1, on the reverse strand, counting down.
TATTTTTTTCAGTAAATGTTACGCCTCTATGAGACAAAATATTTTTTTTTGGGTAAATCTTTTATCATGTATTTAAGGGTTAATTAAGATGGCAAATAGAATGCAAGAAGACGATATTGTGGCGGCTTTACTTAAAGAAAATGTCAGAAGCCGATGAAAACAGTGATCATAAATCCTTCCGACAGTGATCATAATTCCGATCACATCAGCGAGGTGTCTGAATCTGATAGCGATACGGACATGGAAGACCCTGAACCTGTACAAAAAACGCCTCCTAACGCTGGCAAAACCAAGCGGTACAAAACGCCTCCACAGACCAATGTTCCAACATTTACCTGCTGTTCGTGACAAAAAAACATACTTGGAACGCTTTGAAATATTTTTTCACATAAGAACTTGTTGACATTATTTCAACGTATACTAACCAAAAGATTTGTTTGAGATCGGAAAACTCCAAACCGAATCCGGCAACCAAACAAACCAACGGACAAGAGCTAAAAGTTTCTTTCGGATTATATTAATACTGGCAGGTTTATATGGATCTAACAGACAAAGTATTATAGATTTATGGGCTAATGATGGCACTGGTATCGAAATATTTAGAAATACTATCTACGAATAGACAGAGATTTACGTTCTTGGTAAATAAGTTGTGATTTCATGTGTATAAGTGTGATCTAATAGATAGTCAATCAAATGTACAAAATACTAGCACTCATAATTAATTAATAATTTAGTTTTAATTTCATTCATCAACAAGTACGATAAGGCCTCATTGCGAGATCTTCTTTTGCAATTTCCCAAAAGTCCCAAAACTCAAAAAAGACAAGTCGGTATTCCAATAAGCATGCGACATATAAAATATCCAATCGCTTTTCTCAAGTCAAATCGTCCAATAAAGTTGTAAATTTATCTGGCTACTTCATAAAATTCCCCCTGATCCCTCACAGTCCTCTGCAACATGTGTACCAGTGACCCCCACGATCGGTTATCTGTTATAACTAGCTGTGCCCGCGACTTCGTCCGCGTTTGAATTTAAGGAAAATCTAAGAAGACTTATACAAACTTTCATCCCCTTACGGGGTTGAATTTCATAAAATCCCGTCTTAGTGAGCACTTACATCTTTAAAAGAACCCGCATGCAAAATTTGAAACTCCTAACACTTGTAATTTGAGATTTCGTGGTGAGTGAGTGAGTGAGTGAGTGAGTGACCTTTCGCTTTTATATATATATATATAGATCAACTCGTACCACTCTCAAGCAGCATAAATCCAGTTTGATAATCACAATAAACAATCGAGGCAATTCCCATATGAACATCCAATTTTGAATTAGACGGACATCCGTTACAGTGCTCGAAGTGACATACATACATACATATTCTATAGATATTTCTCAATATTTTGACAACATCCAGACAAACGAGCGCATCTCACAAACATTTATACTGAATAAAAAAAAACAAATCAATTTCAATGTTATGGAATAGAAAGTCCATATAAACTGCCGAGCAGATTTAATCATGTATAACTTAAAATTATCAATTAAACATAGTAAACCGTCTATTTTAAATGTTAAGAGTTACTGCACACAAGTCTTCATGTGGTAGTACCGCTACCATATATTGAGAACCACTGGACATAAATACAAGAATAAATTCTCTCCAATCGGTACCCATCATTCATAGCAATTTGAAAATACTAATCTACCGTAAGTAGAGACAGGTGGTTACGCAAAATCACTGCACTTTTGTCTATGGTCAAACGCGTTTTGTCTACGCCTTCGGCGGCGGTCTGAACACGCCGACGACGACCGCGTGGTCCCGTTCATAGGGCTCCAGCGTCAGCTGCTCTTGCGGCTTCAGTTTGTCCGATTGTAGCTTTTTAACTTCAGCGGCGAACACCGCCTCGGGCTGAGCCGTCGAGTCTATGCAGGAGGCCTGGAGACAAGTTTGCTTATATCGTCACTTGTATAATTGCATGGGAAGCATAATACTCCATATGGATCAATCTCAGTGAGAGAGTTCAACTTTCAACATGAAATATTTAGTATACTTTTGGTAATCATCATGGAGACAGCGCTTATTTATTTGCACAAATATGGGTACATAAAGGATTTTACAGGATTGATAGCTCAAGCCATATTTTGCTTTTTACGGGGTACAAATTTAAAAGTTATCTATTATAAGCAAGTAAAATTATAGTAGTTTATTATTACTAAACTATTACAAGACAATTAACACACCTGTAGGATATTTAAAAGAAACAAAACCGCGACTGGTACCCAGCATTGCACGTATTATATTAAAATATTAATACACCTGAGCTTTACTTTGGCTTTGGTGCAATGTAGATCGAGAGAAAAAAACTCTCAGCAAACTTAGTTGCATTTTCTGGCCGCTTCGTGGTGCGATTAGCGACTGTAACTGCAAAAGCAGCCATGGTGGGTTCGATGTCCGTGCAGAACAAACGATTATGTAACAAGCACCGTTTGTTGTATAATAAACAAAATAATACACATCATCAACTGACCTTAATAGATATCACAAAATGTCCACCATTCTTCAAGAAGTGCTGCGCGTTCAAACTGACAATCCTGGCCTGGTCGGGCTGCGCCACGTCCGCGAATATCGTGTCCACCATGCCCACTAGCATTCTGCAAACGGATAATTGTCAACTGTTACATCGGCAGTAATGTGACACGATAATTAAATATTTCTATAAGCAATTCGAAGCTTCAAAGAACACACAATGCTGGAGATACCAGACCTATTAAGTAGCGTAGGAGTGTGGTGGCATATGCAGCTGGCTTAACACTAGTGCACGAGGCCGATGGCCAGCGACCAGCCATAAAGAGTTGCAGCTGACAATAGAGCCAACAATTTCTACGTTATTTCAAGGAAATATCAGTCTCCCAGCTAAGCGGATAGTGGTTGTGGTATGCATTATACATAAATTTAAAATTCCAGTCAATTATCAGATAACTATGCCATTTACAGATCAATAAAAGCAATAGGTCTTAGTTCACATGTATTTCAACGCATAACTCATGTATACCATTGTGACAAATAGCAGATTCTATATAGAGAACAAATGACACGAAACATACCTATATTTCAAAGGGTGCCTCGCGTCTTCAATAATTGGAATGATATTGGTCCTTTTCTTAGCGACATTGATCAAGTCACGTCCGGATCTGTGCGAAAACTCCACGGCATACACAAGACCCTCCTGCAAATGGTGATTTTAAGTTATACATAGGTAGCGTTTTTCTCCCGGTCTACTACAGCCTGAGGGGCAAACAAAGGCGAAGTAATTAAGATGACAAAAACACTACCTTCATTAAGTGCATCTCTCTCTCTCTCGCTCTCTCTCTCTCGCTCTCTCTCTCTCTCTCTCTCTCTCCCTCTCTCCCTCTCTCCCTCTCCCTCTCTCTCTCTCT